>LNDK02000066.1:919315-1115505 GCA_001455915.2 Samsoniella hepiali | reverse complement strand
CGTAATAACTTCGTATAGCATACATTATACGAAGTTATACGACCCTCCCCCCTCCCCCCTCCCCCCAGACTCTCCAGCTCTTTGTTGGCTGGGGAAGCGCCCGCCCGCACCTTTTCGACAAAAGAGCGGTGGTGGTGATTCGGAAGGCCGCAGTGTGTGGCCCGGGTATTCCGGGTCCAGCCCCGAACGCCATCTACATCACACGACAGACAGGTCTCTTTCCCCACGTCTTAGATACAAGATATGGGGTCGAGATTGGAGGGGTTTAGATTTCCTTCCCCGGATCCATTTGCCTCGAATGTTTGCTTTGTTCCATTTTTTTAGAGGTGGAGGGGAGATGGATGTCCTGTAACGTTTGTGATGTTGTAACCAGCTGAGCGCCTCAATCCCACTTGGAGCAACAACAGATGGGGATCAGCCACTCACTCCGCTATCGCTAATAATACGCACACATGGCAAACATAACTTGACTTTCTCACCCCGCCCCCACAGACAACTAGCTGTTTACCGTTAGTTCATCATTGGCCTCGTGCAGCGCAAGTCGCAAAGTGGAGAAATGCAGTTGGGGTAAAACGTTTGCTCCATGCGCCCGCCCGAAAATTGTTGGTTGGCTCGAAACAAGGCGAAAGCAACATGGTGGAGGGGTCATAGAGCCCGTTGATCTAGGTGCCTTGTCAAGCTCCCCCCCCCTCCCTCGTCGTGTGCGGCTTTGCCGTCTTGAAGGGGAACCCCGTCTCCCCAGTGGTCCCTTGCCGTTTTTTTCTTCACTGTTGCATAGATGGGCGACGCATGTTTCAGCAAGTCGCCAATGGATAGCTCGTATGGCGCCTCGGCGGCCGGGGTGCCATATCAGCCAAACAAGCCGCAGAAGCGAAAGCGTGTCGACGCTGCTGCTCCCGCCCGCAGAAGCACGAATGCTTGTAGGTTCACCAGAGTGTGAGACACTGCAAAACAAAAAAAACTGTATAGATTTGTGAGACTTTTGCTAATGACGTGACCCCGGCTGGTCCGTAGGCTGTCGCTGCAAAGAAAAGAAAATCAAGTGTCATTTCAGCGCCAGCACTGAACAGAGGTATGTCGCAGCCGCCCACTGTTTCTTCGTGCAGAGCATGCTGATGCTATGCCAGCACATGTACACCTTGTACCAAGGCAGGGTCAGGTATGGTTCCAACCGTGTGCCATTCCCTGAGACATTGACTGAGTGAGAGGCAGACTGCCAGTTCGACGTTGCGCCAGACGGTGTGCCTCGAGGTGCCGAGTATGAACACCTTCGTTCCAGCCAAATTCATCAAGTTGAATACTCACACAGCAGTCAAGCTACATTAAAGAATTGGAAGAACGAGTCCATTCCCTCGAGGCCGACTTGCAGACGGCCAAGGCCGCAGCAGCATCCCACCAATCTCACTCGTCTCCCTCTGCGCAGGCTGGCTCCCCAGGTACGACGTCCTTTGCAGCGCAGGGTGTTGTATCAACTAACACCGTCGCTGCAGCGGCCAGTCGCGTGAGCAGTAATGCCGCCGGGTCTCAAGGCAGTCAGCGTCGAGAACGACTAGGACGGCGCAATGGGGCAAGTTCATCGGATCATCTCCATTGATCAACGCGTTTTCTGACATGATTTTTTTTTAGATATTATCCGCGCACTTCCCACCTTCGCTATCGCTCAGTCCTTCCAGTAGGAAACGAGACGGGCTCTTACTGCCAGAGCCGACCTGGATCACCCTGACGTCCGACACGACGGTGTTTAATATTCTCCACAGCCGTCCGCTGCCGTTCCAGCAAGACTCCGATACCCTCCCGATCGTGCCCTCGGCCGAAAACGCCGAACAGCTGGTCCAGACCGTGTACATGCACACCCAGGCGCGGTACTGCATCGTGGACTGGGCCCGCGTACACAGGCTGAATGAAATGCGGGAAGCCGTCTGCCACGCAGCAATCGACAAGGATATCGAGGCCCAGACAGGTATAGACTATTGTCACGAGCGAGAAAAACAGAAAATCAGTGGACATGGAATAACGGTTGCAAAAATCTAGATGCGTATTTCCTCTGGATCATTTATGCTATAGGAGCGCAGTTTTCCACTGGCTCGGAGCAACTATCCCTGGTAAGGCACGCTTTGCACTGTCGCGGAAGTCGAATGCTGAACTTTGGACAGGGATATTATACACACTCATTGAGATATCTCGGAAACGTATTGGCGCAGCAGAATCTGGATACTGTCCAAGCGCTTCTGACTTTGATGCAGTACCAGTTTCGCGCACCGGTGAGTAAGTCTTTACGCAGCAAGAATTGCGGCTAACCAGGTTTAGAGTGGACCATCTATCTGGTACGATACCTATGCATCTTTTCAGCTGATATATCTGACATTGTTAGGCATTTGCTGGGCGTCACCCTGCGACTGTGTATTGAGCTGGGCTATCACAGAAAATGCGACGCGGCACCCTACCAGGACCCATACACCATGGAGCTACAAAAGCGCTTCTTCTGGTGTACATATTGCTTCGATAGGTAGATACTCTTTCGTCTTGTTTTTTTAAGATGATACTAACTAGTCAGAATGGTCTCAATCATGTCCAAGCGACCGTTTGGGATCCACGATATGGATATCGACGTCGAGGTGAGCAAATCCCAGCCGAGAGAGTATGATATTTCGCGACCGCTAACATACAGCAGGTGCCCGTAGATGTCGACGTCATGTGCACTGACTCGCAGGTCTTGCGAGATCTCCAAGACAAGCAAAGCTCTGGCGAGGCAGCCAGAGACGGGGCCATCACGACAGTGAAAGCTGCTCCTTTCCTTAAAAGAAGCGTGGTCTAACTAGACACACAGATGACTACATCGCTACACCACTTACAAATTTATCGAATTAGGTCACGCATCATGCAAGTTATCTCCCGTGAATTGAAGAAAATATTTTGCTAATGCAGAAACAGAACCCGATTGTCCGGACCGCATGCCCTTGCGCCGACATACGAAGACGTCATGGAGTTTTTGTCCGAGCTCGACATTTGGCGGCAGCAGACACCGCCCCAAAATATGCTGCCGTCGACTCTTCCTCACCAAAGCGACGAAAACGTGCAGGCGACCTACTTTCAGGCCGCTTTGCTGTTAATCCGACCGCTCTTGTTTCGCACGGCAATAGACCAAAGCCTACTCTATCGCTGCGTGACGTTGTCCGCGGATGCATGCGAGGTATGTCTGCTGCGCCAATCTCATGAGCGATTTTTACTAATTTTGTGCAGAATGCGCGCGAGCTTAGTCTAAATCCGCAGACGTTCAACTCCCCCATTACTGTATACAACTGTTTTCGCTGCGGCGTGACGCTCCTGCAGTGCCTCGCCGTACAGCCCACGATTATGCCCCTGCGGCGCACCCTTCGCGCGATAAGCGCCGTGTCTAGTGCCCTTGCCGTGTACTGTAGAGTGGTGCCGACGGCCGAGCCGCTCCTGCGCCTGTTTGACATGCTCTCGGACCAGTTCCTGGGCGACGGCGACCATCCCGCCGTTTGGAACCCGAACCTGTCCAACCTCCGCTCCATTCTCCAGCGCATCATATCGGCGGGACCGTCAGAGACGCTTGAGTAGGAGCACCACCACACCCGCTTTTGGATATTTCGAATGTGTCTAACGTCATTTTCGCAGGCTTTATAAAATTCTCACAGAGGAGGAAGGCGATGCACCCCATACACCTGCTTCACAGCCAGCGGTGGATGAAAACGAATCGGTGAGCAACGGCCGTCTACCTTGGAGATATTCTTCTGACATTTTCAGCGAAATAATGAATTCGACTTTTTGCTGGGCACGGATTCCATGTCCACACTCGGCATGAATCTCATGATGCCCTTTGAGACGTATCCAGTCTTTACGCAAGAGACTCTACAGTCACAGGATACTGCAGCCCTATGGCAGAACATAACGTAGACGACTTACCAGTAGTATCTCTGTATCATAATGCGTCTATTTATATCTATCTATGCGAAATGTTATAAAAACCTGGATATCATGCAAAATTATTCCGATACACCCTTTCGGAGCTGCTCTGTGGCAGCGTCCAGTTCTCTCTCGGCCACTTTGAGGCCGAGCGTCCTCTCCTCCACCCACGCCAGATTCTCGCCATGCTTGCGTGTGGCCTTGACCAGGAGCCGTTCCACCTGCTGCGGCCCTATGCTGCCGTAGCTGACGCTGCTGTTGATAAACTCGGTGTGCGACAGCGCGGCGACGAGGTCCTCCTGCGTCATCGCCAGCGGCTCCATGGCCATGTCGGCGACGGCCTCCTGCAGCAGCGCAATCGTGACGTCGGCCTTGGCGACGCCCCGGTCGAGGCAGTTCTTGACCAGGCGGCCGACGACCGAGTGCGCGGCGCGGTAGTCGAGGCGGTGCTCCGTCAGGAGCACGTTGCCGAGGCGGTTCGTCGTGACCCACGCGCGCGCCAGGAGCGCCTCGCAGCGGTCCTCGCGGACGGCGACGCCGCGGATAATCTCGGCCGTGAGGCGCATCATGCCGGCCGTGGTGGCGCACGCGTCGTCGATAAAGGACACGTTGCGGCCGTTGGTGTCGCCCGTGCCCTCGTTGCGAAAGGTGGCGAGCGCCGACACGATCCAGCCCTGCGCGTCGCCGGCCTTCATCTTGACCGTCTCGAGCGCGTAGGGGTTCTTCTTGTGCGGGAACACGGAGCTCGTGCTGCAGAGCGAGTCGTCGAGCTCGACGGTGCCAAACTCGACGGAGCTCCAGACGTGCAGGTCGCTGCAGAGGTCGTTGAGCAGCGTCATGGCCATGGCGAGCGCAAAGACGAGCTCCACCTGGTAGTAGCTGTCGCGGCCGAGGCGCGCATTGTCGAGCACCTCGGAGAAGCCCAGCAGGCGCGCCGTGAGGTCGCGGTCAATGTCGAGCGTCGTGCCCGAGAGGCCGACGGCGCCGAGCGGGCTGCGGTCGATGCGGCGGTACGCCTCCGACAGCTGCTGGAAGGAGTCGTGCAGGCGGTCGCAAAACGCGAGCAGGTAGTGGCCAAACGTCGTCGGCTGCGCCTGCTGCATGTGCGTGTAGCTGATGAAGGGCGTGCGGGCGTGCTTGGCGGCCGTGGCGAGCAGCGCCTCGTGGAGGCCGAGGAGCTGCGTGAGGACGGCGAGCACGCTGTCGCGGTCGACGAGGCGGCGGACGGTCGCGCCCTGGTCGAGGCGGCTGCGGGCAATGGGCAGGCGGCCGGCGACGTCGTCGCCCACGCGCTCCGCGAGCACCTTTTCCATCTGCAGCACCATGCTGCCGTAGCCGGGCGTGACGGCAAAGGCGCCGGCGCCGGCGGCGCGCATGTCGTCAAACTCGGCGAGGAGGGCGCCGGCCTGGGACGGCGTCATGTAGCCCTGGCGCGCGAGCATGACGACGTGCGCGCGGTCGATCTGGATAATGGTGCGTAGGTGCTTGAGCTCCCACGCGAGACGGGGGCCCTCGTTGTAGCCGCGGAGCAGCTCGCTCATGGGCTTGGAGAGGCGGCCCTCGGCCAGTTGCTTGGGGAGGGGCTTGTAAGAAGGCATGGCGGCGGTGGCGTCGGCGGCTAAATCATGGGATGGATAGTGGCTTGGAAGTCGAGTTGATGAACAGCGTCTGTATAATAGCGTATGAGTTTACGGGAGTATAGAGGCCTGGATCATTCTTTTTTCTTGGCATTGATGAGGTGGTCTTCCGGGCATCATTTGGTATTTATCATGACATCTTGGAGACATGATGGCTGGCAAAGGTTTTTCTTTCTGTAAAGTTGCACTCGGGAGATCCGAGAGCACACAGTCCGTAGAACTTTGCACTCATTTCGGGAAATACTGGTTTGTTTGCTGCCTTGGTGGTGCCGCGATGTTGATTCACACAATGTCATCACTTTCCTTTGCCAGAGGCGTGCTTGGGACGTCGGGTTTCCGGCCCCCATGTTAGCGTAGCCAGCATCTGTCGGATAGACATGACGCGTTTGTCTGCTTCGTACTCTGCATCATACCGACGAATGCGTCTAATTGCCCGATCAGGCAATCCATCATCGGTGGTGCGCACCGAGAGCCGGCCGGGTGCGCCGGTCGAGGTTCGGAAGGCCGCCAGCCGAAATCTAAAAGGGTGAGCCTATGGCATGTGCACAGCTTTGTTGCTTTGTGGATCAAGATACCGACAATTCAATAACGGGGATTCTATTGTTCTTTCAGGCTTTGAAAACAAAAAGTTTGCTTTCGGGGTTCCGCCGATTGTGAGTGGGCTTCCGGAGGGGCTTATTGGGCGCTGTATTATAGGGCAAAAGCTGGGGGTGGCGCTGAAACCCCGCTGTATAACCCACTGTACGGATAGCTGGGGTTTCACTTGGCTCGGACGAGCCGCGATGGAGGATGTAGCACGCGAGTTAAAAATCTGTCTGAAGAGAGGATGATCTCCGATAGTATGTTTTTTTTCTGTGTTTTTTCTTCCATCTAAAATTATGTGACGTGGATCCTTGGGTTGCTAGTACACACAAATGCGCTCCCAAGCTCAGTGACATCTGCAACAACATCTACAACAATATCGACGTGCAGTGACGTACTAGCAGGTGACCCCCTCTATTTAGCGTGGCTCCAGGCTGCACCGGCACGAGGCCGCACAAAACCTAAAAGGCACGGCCCGGTGCTGGTACAACTTTTGCTCAGAGACATGTCTCTCGAGTCGTCTACTCTATTCCACATCTGAAGTCCAACATCAACTCTCCAAAATGGCAACCGGCAAGGCAGACACGACAATGGCGACAATACTGCAGACCCCAGGTTGCGTCAGGGCTGATGCAAGGCTGAGAGCCTGTCCATGGAGATCGTCACCAAGCTGAGGCACAAGGCGCGACAAGTCCCCCAGCCAAGTCGTGGTAGCGCCTTCCTTCCTCATGTGATGCCGTCAGGGTTTAGCCTTGCAGCGCTCAGCCAAGCAGACGTTGGCTGCCTCTGTCGTCTTCCTGAACTCCTGACCTCCGCCAACGACCCTATTTGTTACTCTCCCTCCTCTTTCTCTATACGTACCTGCCATTCAACCTATCTTTCCCACGAGGTGCAGTCGCGTATCCTACACCGCCGCCCACCTGACCACCACCGCTGCCTACCACGCCCTCCTTCGCGCGTCACAGTGAGCCCGTCACCCGTCGTCGCGAGGTAAGAGTCACGGCTTCTTGGCGCGGAAACGGCCCTGTCTCAGTATTCCTATTTCAATTCGCGCGTGTCCTCGAGGCGCCGCCCGATATCCTCTTGCCCATCATGGGCGAAACCAGCAGCACCAGAGACCAAGACCAGGAGCAACAGTCGCAACAACAGCAGCAGCAACCACAGCAGCAGCAAGAGCCCGTCTTTAGCCCTTCGGCCATTGCCGCCGACATGCAGCGACGAACGCGCAAGCAAAACAACTTTGACCAGATCGAGGCCGACCTGCCGGACCCCAAGAAGCTCGCCGCCGCCAGCGCAAATGCCGTCACCAGCCTCACGCCCAGCTTCAGCACCCGCTTCAGCCTCGCCGGGCCGCTGGGCCTCTTGGGTCGCCTGAACCCGTTTGGCGGCCGCGCCGTTACGCGCGGCGATGCCGTCTGGCTTCTGGACAACACGGCCTACAAGACGGGCGGCCGCTTCTCCTCGACGTGGGAGGCCGAGTTTGTGGCCGCCGTCTTTGAGCAGGAGCCGCGCTCGCACCTGGTCGATGCCGTGGCGGGCGTAGCGCGCGTGCTGGGCATCGCCGACGACGCGGAAGAGCGCAAGACGATCCAGGAGCGTCTGATTCCGTTTGTGTGGGACGTACGCGTGGCCAAGACGGTGTCGGTCTTGCAAAAGGGCTCGCGCAAGATCATTAAGCTTGGTCCCACGGGCTTCAACGGCGTCAGCTCGAATGTGATGCGGGTGGCGAGCCACTCCAGAGGCGCCATGGTCAATGCCACGGCTGGCGATGTTCCAAGCGGGATTCCTGGCTTGCTGGGCATGCAGACGTATTACGCCGGACCTTCGGGCTGGAGCGTCATTTCAGGTACGGAGAATAAATCATCTCTGTGGTTCAGGGCCTTGTTTTGTGGCTGACTTCTTTTGCAGATATCGACGATACCATTAAAGTTACGACGACAAGCGATCCGATTGGCATCCTGCGAGAGACTTTCGTTGAGGAACCGCGAGCCGTATCAGGGATGCCAGAGCTATACAAGTCGATTGATGGCATACTGAAAACAGACACACCGTGGTTCTACCTATCAGCGTCGCCGTACAATCTGTACCCGTTTCTGCGCCAGTTTCGCGACACACACTATCCGCAAGGGACCCTGATTCTGCGCGACACGAGCTGGAAGACGATTGCGGGACTGCTGTCGGCCTTGACCATGGGCACGGAAGAGTACAAGGTAGACCGTATGAAGAAGATTCATAAATGGCTCCCCGAGCGCAAGATGATTGTCATTGGCGACTCGACGCAGTCGGATCCCGAGGCGTACGGGGAAATGTAAGTGGTCGTGACTGCAGCAGCGCGTTCTTGTGCTAGACCCTTTTGCCGCTTACACGGCTGGCTGACACTTGACGTTGAATAGATATCGCACGTTCCCCGGCTGGATCCGACTCATTCTCATTCGCAAGGCGACCGACACGGCCATGTTTGGACTGGGGGAGAAGAATGAGCCGGCGCGGTTTGAAAAGGCGTTCAAGGACATTCCCAAGGAAGCGTGGCATGTGTTTGAGGACCCGAACGAGTGCGTCGAGATTGTGCGGGCCACGGTCAAGCAGGGATGAGTGCGATTCGTGCAGGCAGGTGGGAGTATGCCGGCTTGAGTAATGGGTGATTTCGCGGTGGTCATGTGGGCTCTTACGGTTACTGTACAGGCAATGTGGCGTCTTTGTGGCGGTATTTTGTTTACTTGAATAGATTGCCTATAGAAGATAGACGAAGCAATGACGAAATTGAATTCACTCGCTTTGTAGTGTGCAGCGTGTAGTGTGCAGTGAAGTGCAAGACGGCAAGTCGAGAATCACATGTACAGTGGCGCCGGGCCACGCACGACCTGCAGGTTGCCCTCCGGACCGTCGACAAGGTCAACAGTGTGACGGCTCATATTTCTGGTTTTCGTGTGTACACGGAGCTGTGACGGGCTGATCTGCAGGTATGTCAAGAGATCAAATCGGGGCCCTGGGACAGCAGTGGAAGCCGAGTCCCCGGCCGCATCTTGGCAGCCTTGCTTCAAGTCATTCTGCCCTGTTTTTACAATTGCGCCAGTGCCATGAATTCATGCTCCAGAAACTGTTATTTTTGTTTTATTTATAGCGCACGGGAGGCTGCTCCCTAGTTTTCTCTCGTCTGCGGCAAATGCGCAAGCCCATCAGGATCGGGGCTACGGAGCGGGATGACGCAGCAGGGTTAGAACTTCAATAAGCCGGGTACGCGATATTTCCCGAAGATTGAGGGGGGAAAAGAGGTGGCTGACGTCGACCACGTCAGTGATGCTGGAGGGAGGAGGATGGGGAGATCTGATGGGACGTGCGTGTCCACATGTCAGAAGAGGACAAGCGAGGCTTGGAAAACAGGCACGGTAGATGGGGACATGCAGGTGAGCGGCGCAGGGGTGCGATTTTTGGGGTAGTTGAATGGACTTTGTGACGATGTCTCCCGGTGTGTGAGTTGTACAGACACGGCCGTGTTCAGTGAATAGCCAGACAAAGAGACAGACAAGAGACGAGACCAGGGAGGACGAGCGAAATTTCCGGGGTTAGACGCACAGAGCAACGAGGTCGTCAGACCCTAGCGGGAGCATATTAGTATTGTCTTACTATCGATGAGATTGAGATTGCGGAGAGGTGGTAAGCCGATGGAGAGGGTTGTGGGAGAGCAAAGTGTGCTGATGGCTCAATGGACTGAGACGCCAGAGGGGGCGGAGCACAGATGGTGAATGTTGGAAATTGTGTATAATTTATCAAGAAAAAAGGAACCAAAATTAATGAGGTTTGGTTGGAGAAGCGGCAAACAAAGGGCATATAGCCGTTGTGTTTCTGTATTTTTTTTTTTTCCCTAACACCGGCGCTTGGGCGGAGTTGATCCAAGGCGGCACATGTTTTGGGGGAGAGAGTGAATAACTAGTTGAGTACTACGTAGTTGGGTAGTTTGGCATTGCATGATGGCTGTTTGTCTCATCCGTAGCCTCCGGTTCTGCCCGTTGGGGAGGGCGGGGGAGCCCATCACAATGGGCTGTTTTGGGGATCAATCTCACATGTTTTTTTAGCGGGTGGTGGTGGGTGGTGGGTGGTGGGTGAATTGTCGTCTAACGCAAATGGACCTCTGAATCACGACGAAGAAGAGGAGAAAAAAAATCAGTGAATGGGCATGTTCTTTATCCGATTCACTGAATTAATAATGAAAATTAACTTTTTTTTCTAGCAAATATGCTTGATTCTCTCCTCCATCCCCGCTCCGGCCCGCGGGGAAGCGAAACAAGATAAAAAAAAAAAGACTGCTGAAGCGCCAAAGAGAAAAAAAAAGATGCTGGGCTGTGGTTGGTCAGAGATAAGACCAGGAGCAAGTGCTTCCGACGGTCGGAGGAGCGTCCCGCCCCAGCCGATGGCTACGTAGTAACTCCAAAGACGCGAAAGACACCAGTTTTTGGTGTAAAAGATCTCCGCAACAGCGCCAAAGTCCACTAAACTAGTTTACTAATGGCGTGCTGCACGTCGGTCGTTTTCCCCACCAAACTGAAGCGTCGCGCTGCAGGCTGCAGGCTGCAGGCTGCAGCTCCGGTTCCTGGGTGATTTATTTTATTTTTATTCGGTTCTCGTTCGCGTTCGGCACCGATGGCTCCCAACGCAGCCCGCGTGTTGGTGGCTTTTTTTTCTTGCCTGACAGCGCTACATCATCACATAGCTCCGCTCCGTCCGTCCGTCACATACTTTGCTCGAGTACCAGCACCAGTAGCCCCGAATACGGTCCCCAAGCTGTCAAACCCGACAAATCCCCAACGTATATTATTCATCCCGCCTCCTTTCTTCCCCCGCTCCCCTCCCATTTCTTCTCCTTGCTTCTTTATTCAATCATCACTTCCATTCACACACACGCCTATTTTTCCCATCAACATCCGAGTGATATTCACGGCAGCAAGCTCCAACCAACGTTTCCTCCACCCGCACGTAGCCGCAATCAGAACGACCCACTCGGCGCCGCCCACCAGCTCTCTCTACTACTTTCTCATCTCCCCCGTTTTCTACTCGCTCTTCGCGCTTGCAACTTTGTCAATCCTCCTCCTCCGAAAGCCAACCTCGACAAACGAAAACCGCCCTCACCATCTATACCCGCAACCATGTTCACCACACGCGCTCTCCGCCAGGCCGCTGCTCACGCCGAGCGCCAGCCCTTGATCAAGTTCATTGGTCCTCGCTCCGTTCCTTGTACGTCTCTTTGCCGGCCGTGGCCCTCTTTCATTCCCTCTGCTAACCTCTCTCTCTCTCCCCCTCGCAGCGTCCATTGACCACAGCCCCAAGCCTCACCCTGCCTCGCCCTCGGGCAAGCTCCCCGAGGGCTTCGCCGCCGACGGCTCCTCCACCCGCCACACCAGCTTCAGCTCCTACCGCGACCACGCCCAGCAGCACGGCCCGCTCCAAAAGACGATCCGCTCCGGCGACGCTGGCATCGGCGGCCTGTCCGGCTCTGACCTCGGCTCCGTCGACGCCCCCAGCGGCGTCTTCTTTGACATTTCCGAGCTCCCCGCCCGCTTCCGCCGCCAGCCCATCAACCTCGCCGAGATTGAGGCCGTCGAGTCTGGTGGCGCCGCCCTCCTGGGCTAAATAAAACATTCGCTCACGCTCGCTTCCACCTCCAATTGGGAGAGGAGCGAGCTTTGGCCAGAGGGAGAGACTGGACGTGCTCATGAGCCGTAGACACAAAACGGACCTGCGCACTCGTCATCTTGTTTTTCCCTCGACTATGGCCAAAAAATTCCCACCACCTCCCTACATCAATCCTCCTCCCCCCTCAACAACCACCGAGAAGCCGGCCACAACCATTCAACCAGTTCTGGCCAATTGGCCGGTACGCAAGCCCGCTTGGGCACTGCTCCTGTACGATGACGACCATCCTTGCGAATCAAGCATACAAAAGTTTTTGGCTTGGAGTGCCGCTGTGGGCTATGTCAATATGTAATGCAGAAACGCCTACGGAAAGAGGGCTTTCTCGACATTGCGGACAAGTCGCGCGCAATTCCTTTTTTGTTATCATGTCCGACGGACATGGCATCATTTCTTTCTTTCCCACACAACAACCCTTTCTTCTCCCGGCACCCTCTCGGTCGCAGAATCCTCTGAGCACGCCAACTGCCTCCTACCAGGCCAGCGTGCGCCGAGTGCGGTGACTCCAATGGCCAATGGCTATGCGCCAGTCTTGTCAGCCGCTGCAATAGCCGTGCTGTCTCAATTGGATAGTTTCGACGTCATTTCCTCTTGTACTGTCCTGTCTCGGACCTGTCTTCCGGCACGGACCCGCAACAACGGACCGGCATCAATTTTTGCTGAGCTACCCTCCATGTTTTGGTTACGACATTTGTTGGGTACCGTCGCGATTCACATGTGCAATCCGGTTATTCAGACGCGTTTTTTTTCCTCTCGCAGATTACTTTTGGTTAATGCATGGATGTAAAGGGCACAGACGGAGGAAACACCTGCTTTGTAGAAAGCGGTCAAGGATTACGGAAAAGCAAATACAACAAAAAAAAAACAGTGAACAAACATATGAGACATGTCCACCCCAACAGTTTCCCTTTGTGGCTTTGTGTGTGATTGACGTGCCAGGATCGCTAGTGCTACGGCAGCGGTCAACAATTGAATGCCCTCAATAAGACAAGTGACACGACCCCCGTGTATATTCCCGGCCTGGCCGACGCAACACCGCAGCGGCGGCGTAACCTTTCCTGGGGAAACACGAAGGGTGACGCTCACGGACATGGCGACTCGCTTCGGAGCGTATGCCAGAAAGCCCGTTTTCTTGTGGTGGTGAACGGCCAGCCCCCCGGAGCGGCCATTCCACCCATCTCTACACTCTCGTGTCCGCGTCGGAGGGAAAACAGCCTGCCCGCCGAGGGCACGGCAAAGATGCAAACGCCGGTCGGCCGGGGGGGGTGGGCGTCGGGACGCGGCATCGGCCGCGCGCTCCCGGGCAAAAGAGCGCCCGGCGGTTCGTCTCTCTCGTATGCCTTTGTCTTGGGCTCCTTTTGTCTGTGTGTCATCTGCTGTCTGAATCAACATAACTAAGAGGAGGAGGAGGAGGAGGAGCACTAAATGTAGATGGACGTTTCCCATCGCCGTCTTAGTCGCTAGAAGATATGCCCCGGAGAGCGCCTTCTTCTTCACCCACGTCGCAAAGATTTTTGACACACACCGGCAGTCCTTTGTCTTTCTGCTGCAGATTACGTCTGGGGTCGAATCGTGTTGCTTCAATGGTTTTGTGAAAAAGATGGAAAAAAGGTGGCCATCACCATGGTAGTAGTAGGCAGGCTGCGATCTTGCACAAACGCCGGCTCACGAACTAGCCCAACGACGTTGAAGATGTAAACAGGTCAATTTAGCTCGTTGCGTTCTTGTTCAACTCAATCTCTTTGCTCTTTTCTTTTATCGCCATCTTTCTGCTGAGACGAATGGTCCGCATCTCAGCTGTGTCGTCGCCATATATCCGCAAGAGAAGGAGGGGGATGGTCATCTACCTGTGCAAGTTTTGTGTCACCGACATATCCTTTTTTTGCCCCAGAATGCCAGCCAGCCCCCAACCGCGCGGCTCCTTCTTTCCAACCACAACTGAAAACGGTATTAGGTCATACCTCTTACCAACACTCATGCACGTCAAAACACCTCATGCAAAACGCACCGTCCATCTGCCGACATCCGCAACCCCTGCGTACGTCTTGCTCTGACTCGTACACCAACGCCCTATTCTCCTCGAAAATGAGCCAGTGCATCTCGCATGGACTCCATATCCGGAACGACTACTCCATGCCATCATGTCTTATCCCCGCTCCATCTGAGACGACAACGACGAACAGATATCCACAGCTTCCATTGCGCCTTCCATGCCCATATCAGCAGGGCGTTTCTCTAGCCCCAAAAGAACAAAACGTGGGGTAACAGTTGAGTCCCAGACTATCTTTCCCCCTTATGGAGATGGACAAAGCTCGCCTCATCCCAGCATGGTTCTCTTTCAGCTGGGCGGCGGGCACGACTCAAGACCCGAACGTGGCGCTTTTCTCCGGCGCCGTCTCTCTCGCCAAAATCTTGTTTTTGGCTATTTCCCTTTGCCACCCCATTCTATTCTAAGAGCGGAATCATCTTCCGCACGCTCTGCACAAAAATAAACCCGATCCTGACCGTTCATGCCGGGGGAAGAGACAGAAGAGGCGCCGCCCCCGAGGCGCGTCTGGCGGGCTTGCCACATGGCAACATGACAGGAAGGCATGGCACTATAGCGAAGAAAGACAAGCCTCATTCTGCAAGGCAAAGATCTCAATCTCTGTAAATGAAGAAAATGGCTCATTTCTTCTTTCTTTGTCGACTTGTTCAAGGCTTACCCTGGTATCGCTTTGGCAAAAGTTTTTAGCCCGCCTCAAGCCGCGTTTATGCCCTTGTATTCTTCTCTCCATTTTCGATTGCAGATTTGAAATACCCAATTATCCCTGTTCCAGAGAGGGCGTGTATCTAGAGCGCCTCAAAACCGGAATCAATTTCCCTCACTCCAGGGAGGGGGGAGGCGACCAATCGCCCTATTGCTTTTCGTGGCGCAAGGGATGCAACCTGAGGAACAAACGGGTATCGTTTTGTAGCCCTTTTTGCTGCTGCAATTATGCATGTCGAAATTACCAGTCTTGGCTTTCGTCGAGGGCAATTAAGGTGAAATCTAAGCAACGGACTACTGCAGCCGTTAAAGGCCAGTAGGTCGCCACGCTGCATGCCGCACAGTTGGGTGTGGCTGGGAGGGGGAAGCAATTTGCCTGAAATACGGCAGCCTCGTTGCAACGGGCCAACCGGACGGTGCCAGAGAGGGAGCAATACCAAGAGACCATTGCATTGCATAAAAACGTGTTTTTACCAAGCTCTGAAGCCACAGGACACTTGGCACAAGCACAGACGCTCGACACATCCCCACGCGTCTTGTGATGTCCGGAGGAGACGAGGGTTCCGTGCTTCCAATCATGATGCGAATACAGACACCCTCTTTTCCTCCCTCCCCCATGGTGGCCAGCTCGGAAGACGGGGGCAAGGACTAGTCTTGGCTGCCTTGGGCGGCGCCAGTGCCCGATGCAAAAGGGCCCCCTCCATGGCGGTCTTTTGCGTCCCGCTTGGCGGCAGTTGCTACTCTCACAATTCGACCGTCCCGTCTGCAGGCAAGGGGAGACAGCCACCGCCACTTCGCTGGGGCAAGGGCTTTTTATTATGCAGGGCGGTCCTTGTGGCGTGCTTTTGGAAGCCCTTGTTGCGTGCAAGCCAGGCGTTCCAGAAGACATGGCGTAAAAAAGGTGGCTGCTCCTTCTCGAAACCCGGTTTTCCATTTAACACTTTTTCATTCTTCGAGTCCACTCATCTGTAGTTAGTTCCACCTGCGATCGCCTCACCTGTGTATTGTTTGCCAACACCCGTTGTCTTTGTGTACAAGTTTTGAGTTCTGAAAAGCGTCGTTGGCGAGAGTCTGGGGAAATGCTCCAGTCAATTGAGTCCAGAGACCTCCATACAACGAGGCCCGCAGATCGTTGGTGGATACGGGGTAAGTGGATGTATTTGCCTCAAGACGATGGCAAAAATGCTTCATATCTTCTCCGTTTTTTTAGGCTGTGGGTTGAGCTGTCTCTTTCCCCAGTCTTCCGGCGGGTTGTGCTGGGCCACTCCAGTCAGCCGTATTTCTCACGTCTTCAGCTTTTTTTAGCCTCATCGTTATTAGAGTTTTGGAGACAGATCACAGCTTGGGGCCGGACAGTGCAACATAAAGGGTTCTCTCGTACGCAGCTGCCTTCTGAAAATCCGCGCTGTCTTTTTGCGCCAGCCGTTAGCGCTGCATTAGGTTCTCAATAGCGCTCCCGGTTCGACTGGTGTGGCACGCTCGTGCTGCAAGACGCCGAACCTAGGAAACCGTCGGAAGTTTTCCAGGCCAGATCCAAGGGCTTGTTTGCTTGCTTCTTGCGGCCATCCGTCTCAGGGGGGGGTGGCCTGGTCTGAACGGCTTTGCCCGTCCAGAGGCCGCCCAGAAACACTGAAAGTTGCCTGGAAGTCGCTCACTTGCTTTGCGCTGTGCTTACCCTGACGTTCCAGTCGCCACATGCTGAGCAGGGTTACCAATATGGGTCCCGAAACGGCCAGGAAGAGTGCTGATCGAGCTGTTGTCGAGTGCACACCAATCTAGCCCATGCTGTTGGTAATTAAACAGTCTAGTCCCGACGCCTCTTTCCAACTAATTACGTACGATTTAATGACAAGCATTTCTGCAAAGAACAGAGCCATTGACCAAGTCTCCTCGCCAGTCGCGGGCGGTTGTGCTCCGGTTTCTGGCACGAGAATCATCAGAAACATGCGCGACTACTTTTTCTGCGCTCGGGAGGGTTCCGTCGTCGTAGCGCATGTTTTGCGGCCTCATGGCATTTCGCCGCATTTTGCATAATGATATGCGCCTCATGGTACAGACTACTCCGGGCGCGAGGTCAACTGCAAGCCGGACTACAAAAGCCCCGGCGCCACTAAGCCCCATCGCATACCATCATAGACATGTCCACTGGTTCGAAAAGATAACCGCGCGACCCATTCTCATATCTGAATTTGCTGCATGGCCAGAGCGTCTCGTTGATATCTTTACCCACTCCGAGGCTGGGGGCGCATCCCAATTCTGCATTAGCATTATTAGAGTGCCAGAACCATGTTCATGGTATTATGGCGGGTTTTGCCCCCCTCGGAAACCACGGTCTGGCCCTGTGCCAGTGGCTGCTTGGCTCTTGGCCTCTGGAGAACCCGGCGCTGTTTCCTTTTCCAGTTCGTGTCTTCGGCCTTGGCTGGTAAGCGGCCAAGCCTGTTTGGCTCCGCAGTGACATGAAATTCGTACGGTTCGTGATGATAAGAGCAGGACGGGTCGCCATGTGAAGCAGCTCAGACCATCGCCGAGATCACATCTTGCAGCGCCTCGTGGTGGCTTGCTGCCTTGGGGCGCACTCGGAGAAAAGCGATGGGCTTCCGTCTGTCGCCCGTCGCTCCGTCTACTCTTGTTTACACAGCGTCTGCACGCCTCTGAGCCATCGGCTGCCGGTTTGGGGTCTGGTGCGGCCGCCAAGTCGCCTAGCAGTTAGGCTTGGGAACAAGGTTTAGTCTTGGGACAACGCGCCTGGTAGGTGGCAGGCCGCCTGCTGGGTACGCTTCCCCCCGAAATGCAGTTGTAATGCCTCCGCAAATTGCACCGCTCGACAACAGGCCCTCAATTGGCTGGCCCTAACGCGGCGGTTTTCCAACATGTGAGAAAGTACCCAAAACGTGGCGCCGATAGCAGCGCGTCGAAGGATTTAGGCTTGCAGCTCATACCGCAAAGAGGAAGGTGGCGACTTGCAGAAGGCAGTTGGAAGCCTGCATGGAACGCTGTAGGGGGCTGCGCCTCACACCCTAACGGAAACCTAATCAGCGAATATCTCGCCCAGCTCCAGCGCTTCGGTACCCATCTGCATCCAAGTCACAGTAGCTGTAGACGGTCCCTTCCTTGTCGACTTGGGGGCACAGCTTCGGAAAGGGGTTGAGGCAGAGTAGTAGAAGCTTCCCAGCCGCCATCGTTTTGTCTTCTGAAGCAGCACATGCAACCACCAGGCTGCTCCATCATTTTCGCAGCTCGGTGGGGAGGGATGCGGGGTCCAGAAGGCGGGCGATGACCCCATAACGCAGTGTTGGGGTTGTCCCAAATGAGGCGTCAACAGCGCGCTATCAAGAAACGTCAAAGGTCAGCCCATGGTCGCTGGCCGCTCTACCAGTTCTTCGTTTTCAATTCGACGTCCCCGGCAACGCCGCCCCCCGCAAATGTGCTGATTGGCCTGCAAAAATAGGCAACGGGCGTGTCGTCGCCGGCAGAGCATTCCCACAAGCACAATCGCGATGCGACTGTCTTTGAGCCAGGCCGCTTGTAAAACATCGACTCACCGGTTTGCCACAAGGGTGAGGCTGTCCAGCTGTAAAAAGCAAAATGTCGCTAAATTTACACCACTGTCTGACTGGTACAAGACACGATACTTGCAGGAACTCCCCCGACCATGTCGGGAGCTCAGCTGGAGCACTGTGAGGGGCGTATTGTGAATGGCGCTTTCCTGCTGACGCGCCCCTTCAAGTCGCGATTCCATTTTGGGGTCTGTCGTCCGGACTGGCGTAATCTGTGCGCCGGGGGCCTGCGGTTCCAGCCCATAAATGATGGCCTCGGCGGAGGCACCAGTCAGTTCAGGTGCGTGCGAGACTACCCCAAGTCAGCCGCCCCAGCAAGGCGGGCTAGATCATGTCGCGCGCACCCGAAGCGAAGCCTGAACTGGGGTCTGCTAAAAATGATGCTGCCAACTGCCTCGAAGCTGCACTGGCAACCGGGGGGCGAATGGAGAAAGCCCACAGCAACGGCGACAACTGACTATCGTCCCGCCTTACCTGGGAGGCCGAAACTCAGCTCTCACAAGTCGCTGGTGAGGCTGCTTCATTGCCCCAGCCGCTTTCCCACTGTGTATCTTTGTCTTTGGCTAGCAGCTGCTAGGCGGGAAACGGGGGGCGGGGTTCACTCGTTTAGCTCCCTCGCCAGGCCCTTGCTGTGGTGCCAAGATCTGCAGCGCCCAGATGCTAAATCTGGTGAGTCGTGGCTCTCATCACCGCTCAGCCTGGGGCAAGCCCGCTGGCTGAGCGCGACAACCAGCGTCGAGATTCACCTGCTCGCCATCCTCACTGAAGAACATCAGTCTTGCCGCTGAGAAAAAGGTGGTGAGATGAGTTTTCCGGGAGCCAAAAATCGGCAAGGCCGTTCTTATCTCTGCATTGTCGGCCAGAGGACCCAGTCGGTCAAGTCCATAGCCAGAGCACTGATACGGGTGGCCCCATCCATTCTGCTCTATCGCGACGGACACCGCGCTCGGCCTTCTGGAAGGCTTCCTTTATCGCTCGCGCCCGTCGAGGGCACCACAATTTGGGCTTCTCAGTGTGCAGTGCCCAGCATTTCTTCTTCTTCTTCCTCTCGCGCAAATGATAAAGCATGAGGACGCATAAGACGGCTTGCGAGCCCACACCACCCCATTTGTCGCGAGAGTCAGGACTGCTGTGATGGACCTCCGCAGCCAACTTCGATTTCGCCCCAGCATGTCACCACCACCAGCCGCCTCCAAATTTGACCCGCACCCCCCATCCTCACACCCCCCATTCCCCCCATCCAAAGTCCCCTGCCGAGTCGACTTGGCTCTGATTGTCTGGCCTCTTGGCTTTAAACGCCACCGTTTCCAGGTGCCCCAGGCGCCCCCCAGTCTGGAACTCGTTAGCTCACGAGCCAACTCGGGAGCAGTATGACAGAACTCTGGACGGGATTGTCCATGTAGCTTCCTTGCATGCATGCATACATTGTAGCGTTGTCCGACACCCTCCCAGCCAACCTTCCAGCTTGCTGTGCGGCACCTCCGTTTAAGAGGCGTCTCCCCCCCCCCAAACTTTCGCATTCGTTTTTCCTTCCAGACTCTCCTTATCCTTCCTCGCTTCCATTGTCTCTTCCTTCTCCTCTGTCCTTTTTCGTCCCTCCCATCTGTTGCTATTCCGCTGCCAGAAAGCACAGAGCTGTCCACCATGTCTGGTAAAGACGGCGTTGTCGCCTCCGAAAAGGGCGACTATGTCCCCGAGTATGAAGGCACTTCCCAGGTTCTTCCCAAGGAAGCCAGCGCTTCGCATTCCGAAGAGAGCTTCTTGACTCGCACTGGCCTCACAATTGATTCTTTCAAGCCCAAGCACTATGGCGAGGGCATCGTCGAGCTGGAAAGGCCGATGAAGGGGCGCCATCTGCACATGATTGCCATCGGTGGTTCCATCGGTGCTGGTTTCTTCGTCGGTTCCGGTGGTGCTCTGTACAAGGGTGTAAGTAATTTCGCCGCACTGCAGGCGTATCAACCCGTGCGGTTTCGCAATGGTTGTGCGCTGCATGCTCCCGAACAACCCCCCAATAAGAGACCAAAAGCGCTGACGTGCATCTGATTTCCAGGGCCCCGGTAGCGTCCTTATTGATTTCTTGATTATTGGTATTATGATGTTCAACGTCGGTACGTTATCACTCGTCGCGCAGAGCTTGTGCTTGTGTCAAGGGGGTTTTCGACTCGAGACCGCCCCGTCTTGTCGCCCAAGTCAATCGCTAACGACTTTCGCTCGGTAGTCTATGCTCTTGGAGAGCTCGCCGTCATGTATCCTGTCTCTGGTGGCTTCTATACCTACTCGACCCGCTTCATCGATCCTTCCTGGGGTTTCGCAATGGGATGGAATTACGTCTTCCAGTGGGCCGTCGTACTACCTCTCGAATTAACAGTATGCGGTATCACCATACAGTATTGGGATGAGAACACATCGCTTGCTGTGTGGATTATCGTCTTCTTGGTCCTGATCATCATCATCAACATCTTTGGCGCCATCGGATATGCTGAGGAGGAGTTCTGGGCCTCTGCGTTCAAGCTTTCAGCCACTGTTATCTTCATGATCATTGCCCTCGTCCTTGTTCTTGGCGGAGGCCCCAAGACCGGCGCGTACAGCGAGTATCAGGGAGCCAAGCTTTGGTATAACCCCGGTGCTTTCAAGAACGGTTTCAAGGGCTTCTGTTCCGTCTTTGTCACTGCTGCCTTTGCCTTCTCCGGTACTGAATTGGTCGGCCTGGCCGCTGCGGAATCTAGCAATCCCGTTCGCGCTCTTCCCGGCGCCATCAAGCAGGTCTTCTGGCGTATCACCCTCTTTTATATCCTTGGTCTTTTCTTCGTCGGTCTCTTGATCAACTCTGAGGATCCTGCGCTCCTGTCCAACTCCGCCTACGCCGATGCTAAGGCTTCGCCCTTTGTTCTTGTTGGAAAGTATGCCGGCCTCAAGGGATTCGATCACTTTATGAATGTCGTCATTCTCGTTTCCGTCCTTTCTATCGGTGTTTCTGGCGTTTATGGTGGTTCCCGCACGCTTACTGCCCTTGCGCAGCAGGGATACGCCCCCAAGATTTTCAGCTACATTGACAGATCCGGTCGTCCTCTGTTCTCGGTGCTGATCATCATTGCCTTTGGATTCCTTGCCTTTATCAGCTTGGCTTCGTCTGGCGCCGTTGTTTTTGACTGGCTGCTGGCCCTCTCTGGTCTCGCCGCTCTGTTCACCTGGGGCTCGGTCTGCCTTGCTCATATTCGATTCCGTGCTGCGTGGAAGTACCATGGCCACACCCTTGATGAGATTCCTTTCAAGGCTGTTGGTGGCGTCGCCGGTTCCTGGCTGGGTCTCGTCTTGATCGTCATCGTCTTAATTGCTCAGTTCTATACTGCTGTCGCCGCCCCCATCGGCCAATCCGGTCTGGGCACTGCTGAGGGCTTTTTCAAGTCGTACCTGGCCCTTCCCGTCGTGCTCTTCTTCTGGGCTTGTGGTTTCCTGTGGAAGCGCACAGGATGGCTCACCATTGCGCAAATGGATGTCGACACTGGCCGCCGTGAACTGGACTGGGACGAGATCAACGCCTATCGGGCACGCATTGCTGCCTACCCCGCTTGGCGGCGTCTTCTTCACCACACGTTCTAAGCTTCCTTTCCATTTCGGAAGTGACGTGTGTTGTGTTGTGTTGTGTTGTCGATTGCGTTCGCGTCATTGGTGTCTTGGCGGGTAGAAGGTGTCTACAGGGTCGCGGCTTTCTACTTCGGCGCCCTATCCATTGATAACTATTAGCTGTACACCCTTTTTAACTTGATACCACTTTATAAAGATGAAATGAACATAGTTTTTACTATCACCTTTCGCGGCTTGTTTGTCATTGGCCCGTGTACCGAGTCCCGCAAAGCGCCATAGCTTCATTTGTTGTGGCAGAGTATCGAATGCCACAACGCGCTTTGTTTGATGTGAAAGAGCTCTTTTGCTGAAAAATGCTCATGTCTATGCTCCAAGAGAAATACAGCTACAACCCGGTGCCAAGGTGTTAAATGTGATGTGGGTGGTGGCTGCCTTTTGAGATGAAGGGCAGGCTTCCTGAGCGGTGCTGTGGTCCGCTAAAGTTGTCATCGGGCCCGCTATAACGCCAAATATTCACCATAAGCTGTCAAGCCTTGCGCGCCCTTCATGTCAACCCAGGGTCTATTCTTGCCAACAGATGCGGGTCCCTGGTTGGAATAAGTACCAATGCTCAGCTCTCGGAAACAATTATGGATAAGGCTGAAACTACAGAGTAGCCGGGCGATAGTGCGGCCTGTTCGGAATTGAAATGCAATTGGCACCATGGCGCTCAGCTGCCATGTTCACTACCAACCTCCAAGGCAGCTTCCTGCGTGCGATTCACGGTTGTCAGTCAACTGATGGAAGCCACGCATATTCTCCGTAATTGTTTTGTTCTATATCCGAGACAAAGCTACTCGTCTTCCACCAGCTCGCGTACATCTGCGACAGCCGTTCTAGCCATGTTCTTAAGCAATATGCGATCATCAGCTTCTCTATATCTATCCCACGAATCAAGACCCTCTTTTGCCTGGATACTCAGAGTTTCGTAGCCTTGCTTGATGACATCAGTCACTTGTGTCGTCGTCAAACTGTTGGGTTTCTTTTTCCCACCGCCTTCAGTCAGTAGATGCTTGTAGTGGGTGCTGACATTGATGAGCGTGTCAATTGAGCTGCCAGCCCGCTTCCCCAACCCGTAGTTTTGTTTGAACTTGGTCAAAATTTCGCCGCTCTCCACGACTTTGTAGAAAAGGTCATCATATGCTGCCGGGGTCGGCAGGAAAGCTTCGCCAGCAGAGAGCGACAGCGCAAGCAGATTGACCACATGATCAACGAGGGTATCCACGTGAGGCAGGTCTTTGAGATCCGACGTGTAAGTGGTAAGAAACCGAACTAGCGAAAGCATGGACCTGAAGAACTCTGCCCAATGGTAGTGTAATCGCGTTCGCGAGCGCGATACATATGAAATAACCCGAAGCAGTATGCCTAGGCAGAGTGTGTATAACGACACGTCCAATCTCTTTCTAAGATTATGATTGATGCCGTCAATCATGGTGTCGAGAAGCGAGCAGGCCAGGACTCGCTCGCCTTTAAACAGAGGCAAGAATGGCGCCCGGTGTCGACAGAGGCGGACAGCCATTTTGGACTCCTCGTTGCACAGTATCTTGCAGATGGATTGGTCTTCGATAAAAAGCCGGAATACCATAAGATTCAAGTGTGCATAGTAAGTGGAGCGATGCGACAGATGCGCATGTTGAAGAAGATAGGATGTGAGGGACAAATATGCTGCCATCGGTCGCTCGGCTCCCTTTTCGCAGGTGGCGGTCACAAAGCTAGTGCAGAATAACTTGTTGGCATGGCTAAAGTCATAGGCAGCTAGCAACACCGCCGCTCGCTTCTTTGGACTGGGTCAGGTTAGAGGAGGGTCGTCATTGCAATAGACTGAAGAAACTCACAGTTTTGTAAACATTTGTTTCGCTGTTTCGGCGTCGTAAATAGGCTTCTTTTCTTGTTTCGGACCTGGCGCAATGGCACCAAGACCTAGCATTCCCAGTGCATTGGTGAACGTCCAACCTTCCGGTAAGTCATCCTGAACATCGATGTAGTCGGTGCGAATCACTTGGCAAGCTATGCCAATACAATCTACAATCATTGTCATGGCCCCCTCATTTATGAAATCATTCAACCGTAGCTGGTACGGATTCTGAAACTCAAACTTGTTGTAGTTGGCCAGCAGGCTTAGCAAGATGAGAGGTTCCAGTACCATAGCCGGCGACTGTGTCTCTTGGATGAACTAGTAATATTGGTGTCAGTCAGAGTCCACGAAGTGGAGGTCATGCCATTGTTCACCTTCATAACAGCGGGAAATAAGTCCCTTTGGATCATGTAGGTAAGCAACGTCGTTTGGTAGGCACCAGCTGTAATGGCTAGCAGTACACCGATTGCCTTGTGTCGTAATTCCACTATACCAGGATAAGCACTCGAGTACAGAGGCACAAGTTTGTGGGCAAGATACATACAGTCCTCTCCAGTCCGTATCACAGCGTCTAGAGTGCTAACAAAATCTGTGAAGACAGGATCAATGCGGTCCAGTCCGGCTAGTACCGCAATGATTGCCGAGCTCGGATGGGCATATCTTTTCGCCAGGACACCGGACAAAAAGACCTTTAACGTCTAGAGAGAAATCAGCCGTCGTCATGGTAGTCGCGCATCATCTAGCTCAACTAACATCGAGGGCGTTTTGCGGTGCACTGCCACGGCCAGACTTGAGGGCTTCAATCGCTTCGCCAAAAAGCTCTTGTGACTGCCCCTCCAAAAGCAACATGTCGGCGGGGGATATGTCCTGCAGCAGCTTCCTCAACGTCGCAAGGTCCGGTTTGAGGAGGAAGAACTCCCTCCAGAAGCCCTTTGACTGTTGCCCCTCCTCAACATCCTATATTATAGTTCGAGGTCAGTCGCGTCGCAAACGTAGTCGGGTATTTCGCGGCTATCCGAACCTATTGGTGCCGGGAGCAATTAGCAATTTTGCCGCCGATAGATGTGCGCAGTGGCTTACCTGGAAGAGCTCGGCGTATAGCTGGTTTATTTTTGGAGTGAAAACCTCTGGCTGAGGCTGCCGAGTGAGCGGTGACGTCTCCATCAAACGCTTCGTTGACACGCAGTGCAGCTTGTGATGGACGTGCGATGAATGGCGGATAGAGGCCATTGATGATGCCGATTGGGATGGTTCTAGTGCTGCTTTATTGCGTGTTCGCCACTCACAGCTAATCATGCCACTTGTTTTGAGTGGCCCATAAAATAGCGCTGCGAAATTACCTATATGGGGAAAGTCCTGATGCAGCGACATACAGTGCTGATATTTCTCATTCGCACTGTACTGCGCCCAGTTGAGCCTATACTTTTACAGTCAAGAGTTGAAGCCGCACTGTGGCGCTATATGCTTTCCCATAGAGCTAACTTGAGCGAGCGGAACAATTGGACTCGTTTTCTGTGACTGGGATGATACAGAGGTGAATCGCTGTACCCGAACCGGTTCTGAAATGGCAGCTGCTCGACAAAGGGGTTCCAAGTTTACATACAAAGTTATTTCAAGAGAAACTGCGCGGACACAAAGAAAAAAGTAAAATGATAAAAAGAACAAAGAGTCCAAAGACTACTACATAAACCAATACTTGCATGTTGATTTACTTATAGTTTAGTAATGGCGCAGAAGCTGCAGACGGCCAAATTGGACAAAGCTATAGGGTAGGTCCGGTGTCATGGAAGAGACAGTTGCTACATTCAGAATCTAAACATTGAAATTACGGAACGAATTCGGTGTACATAATGCTCAATGCTGTCTATCTTAGGCAATTTACACGCAATATGGCTAGTTATTTTGAGATCAGTGGCAACTTTGGACCAACTGGATAGCGAGTAGCTGAAACCTCTACACGGTTGACATCACCATGCGCACGTGTAGTTGGAAACGAGTGCCTACCCTAGAGGTCTCTCTGACGGCCAAGGCTGAACTGTCCATTGAAGGGCAACAGGAACGGAGATGTTGACGTGAGCAAATAAAGCTCCGTTCAAGAGCTGAGCAGCTCGATAGTTTGAGAAAACTGTATAATTGGTGAAAAACTTACGCCCACGATGCCTTGTTTTGATTTATACTTGCACGAATTCACATTATAGAGTTGTCATTGATGTATTGCCCTGCACAATGGTTGTTCAATTCTGTAAAGTACCCCAATTAATTATCGGCCCTTCGCTGTCGCATCATGAAAGTACCGACGCCAAGAGGGAAAGCAGCCAGACCGCGGCACAGCACCAATCCAGCCACGCATTTACAAATACCCGGTATCTTCTCAAAAGCTACCTGGCGCGCATGTTTGTCGTGTACATGCCGACTACGGAGAGACGCCGAGGCGGACAAGCCACAGAGGGGCATGGCAAGCATCCCCTACCTACGATCAGCGGTGGATGCATGCGCGGTGGCATGGGAAAATTTGTGACGAGGAAATAAAGCCTGTATGTGACAAAAAGAATACGAAGTCCAAACTGCACCACAATGCCCAATCCTTCCCAAAAAGGCATCCCTGATGAGTCAAATAGCGTGGCGTCTGCACGAGCTCAGGGATATGGTCTGACATTACGTTTGTAGGGGTTTTTCTTTGGGCGGCTCAGTCGGGATTGCGGACCAGCCCGGGCAGCGGGCCGGCCTATCACGGCAGGCAAGATGATAAGTGACGGATGTGCCTGGTTCCTGATCAACGGCTTGGACGACTAGGATGGGACAGAAGTGGAGGAAACGAGGCGGTGGGCGACCTGTCACTGGGGCTTCGCTAATTTACCAAGACAATTGAGAACATGGACGCAAGGACTTGCTACTTTGGCTGCAAAGGAGCAGCTGCGAAGTGTACTGTTGATATAATATAAAAAGTCGCAACTGTCGACTGCATTGATGATGGACGGCACAAGTACCGCACAGACGGCTCGCACGCCGGGATCGGCAAAGAATGAAACCCACACCAGTACCTGCAAGAGTCGAGATTTCTACACGAAGGACGGAGTATTTTTTAAAATTAAGTTTTTGCCGGAGAATCCGCCCCAATGCTCTGCTTGTAATCTTGCAAGACGAACCACAAGCCATGTCCGCCCAGGCCGTCTGTTCATGAAGGAACCAGGGTTGCACGGACAACAAACTGTTCTCGCCCCGGTTCCTGGTAACTACTGGTACCAGTAAATTCTATTCCCGACCTTTCGAGAAAATAGATGGAACCAACCATCTCCCCGCCCGATTGCACGTTGATGGTCATTCAGCTGTTGCGCACACAACTGACCTTTCCTGACTGGAAGTAGTGAGACTGCAAAGCTTCATGAGCGCCAAATAGATACCTTGATCGAGCAAAAGACGCTGTACATCACGTCGGTGTGCCATTCTGCCAAACCCTGTCTACCAGGGGGGCGACAATGGGGATACAGGCCACTCGCGCACGGCCGCTGCGAGATGCTCTTTTTTTTCTTGCTGCCCATAATAGCTCCCCACACGCGGATAGCGGACCTCAAGCCCGGGGATATGGACAGGGGGGTAAGGGATTTGCTCCGTATTTAAAAAGGTGATGGGCAGTTTGGTACCGGGCAGGACACACCTCTTGGCACGCAGAGCAGAAAGTCGGAAACCGGGATGTTGATTGAGTTTGCAGGGGGGTTTTTCTGCTTCTCCATCACATGCGAGGTGAAGAGAAAAACCAGAAACCTGGCTTTTGCTCAGGGGCGCGCGGGGGGGGATTCACATGCGGGCTTCTAAAAAAGAAAAAAACAACATCAATTGGAGACGTAATGTAAAAGAAACGAAAAAAAAGCCGTTGAAGGCCGCTGGTGTCACCAGAACGTCTAATATGGTGTGACTTGGGGCGTGGCTGAGACGTCACAACGGCCGAGACCGTCGTGATAACGTACTGAGACCACAAACAATCGTGCAAAACAGCAAGATCAAGCTTCTAGTCTATTTCGGAAAGAAATGGTACAAAGCGATGTACAGAGGGGAGAGCATGGTGTGTTGACGCTCATGTCCAAGTAGAACCTCAACAGACTTTCTTGGCGTGATACTCCCCCGTATCGCGTAAACGACGCCTCTGTCAAGAGATCAATTGAGCAAGATTGTTTTAAACAACGACTCTCGAGTATCGGACGAGATCCATCCAGTCGAGAGCAGGCGAGGCCACTTTTGGGCAGTTATTTGAGAAATGGGGCGCGAGAAAGCCGTTTGAGATGCGTGGGGGCACTCGTCTTTGCGCCAACGCCAATTCAACTGCCCATGTCCTTGCAAAAAAAAAAAGGCGGCTTCGACCTCGTCAATCTAAACACCGAGGGGCTAGAAGGCTGAATGATCAACTGCCGGCATACTGAGTACGGATTGCACGTTTTCTGTTTGTCTGTCTTTGTCTTTGTCTTTGTTTTGGTGTGTTTTGGGGCTGAAGGAGGGAAATAATACAATGCTACAGTGGTAATGGACTTGCCTCTTCTTTATTAGTGCCAACATTTGCAATGTGAGACACGCATTATCCGAGACATGGCAAATTCTCCGGCCTGCCAGCACCACCTTGACCAGAGGGTGGTCATGACGGCTTCTGCATCAAGGCCAGGGGGTGAGTGAGCCTCTTGATTGCCAAAGAGGGGAAGCGTACCAAATGAAAAAAAGGTACACAGGGGTACTGATATGTGATAGCGCGGCACATGTCGCTCACAAATCGTAGCAATGTATCTGTACATCGAGGAAATCCAGGCCTTTCTTTGCAAAGAGCCTTGCAGGGAGAAATTGAAAAGCTCGTACCGCAGCCCAAACCTTGCTGAACTTGCTCAGCATGGCGGGGCTGGGTGTCGACGGCCGGGTAAATGCCCTCGCATTGCCAAGGTGGAAAAGAATTGATTGTCAGGGCCGGAATGTTCTTAGAAACAAGCTTCTCATACAAAGAAGTGCCAAGGCAGGCAGAAAAAGCTTGTTGTCAGGTACAAGAAACGTCGAATAGTGCCGCATGAGCACGGACAGCGACGCGCAATTCGGATCGACTTCATGACGACAGCACTGCAGCACGAAGACACAGTCGACCCCGTTTTATCTTCGGATGGTTCGTTGAGATTTTTGTTTAACTTTCTTCATGCATCCTTTTTCGTCTGCTCTCGGCTGGGGTATTTTCGCTTGGCGAGATGTTGAAAAGCTGCGTGTTGCGTGTCTGAGCGTTCATCGCCATTGCACATGACACTGGTTAACCATCAACGCAGATCTATCGCAGTCAATACCCGAATTTCACATCCACGGAAACTGTAAATGCGCATTTATTATGCCAAAACAAAAAAAAAGGCAGGACCCTGGTGTCGTTTACGTCGCGAGGGAGCGGACCGACGGAGAGAAAGTCGCTCGTCCCCGCGGATAGCTCGACATCACCACAAATTTGTTGCCCGAGTGAAGAGGAGATGTAAAAAAGCCCCTTGCATTCATCCTAGCTCACATGATGAGGTTTGGAAGCAACAAAGTTCCTGACTGATGCATGGCACAATGTGGTGCTGGACGGCCGCGGCTGTAAGTCTGGCGGTATCGACGACAGTGTCCTGGTTGTGCTACAATGCAACACCGCCTCCTCGACAGTTCGCCCCGTCGCTAGTTATATCCTTCGGATTAAAAAAAGAGACTCAAGTGTTTCTTTTTCGGTAGGATACCGCGGATAGCGATGGGGCATGCATGAGAAAAACGCCTCATCAGCGATTACATAAACCCGCAAATGCACCCCAGACCCCGTCACCAAGATGGAAGCGAGTTGGGGGAGAGGACCGCTCGTCGTGGTGCGTGATTTGCCGACCACGATGGTTTGTAGTTGCAAACTGTAGTAGTTCAGCTCTGGACTTGTACGCGACGCTAACAGCGGGACACGAAAAAGGCCCCAAGAGGGAACACTCTCTGCGGATCGCCCGCCAGGCACACACCCATGGCTTTGGGCCAAGATAGATTTTCCTTTCCCGAGGGCCCAAGCTTTTTTTTTCAATGATTATTAGCGGGTGGTGCGCGCGTGCCCAGTAAGCTTCGCCAAGGAATCAATGCCTCGGCCATGTTCTGTTTCTGTAGACGGGTCGATTGCCGGATCCGAGGAGGGGGAAGGGGGAAGCAGAAAGCAGGGAACGCGGCAGCTAAGAAGAAAAAATCAGCACACGCTGTCACATATAGCCGAGCAGGCTAAAATTGGATTTTTTTTTTTTAAACAAGGATTTGCGACACACGCGATTGGCAGGTTTGACAGGACACGGGCTCGCCGTTGAGAAAACGGCTGAGAAAGCGTGCCGACGCGAATGAGACTTGACGGAACGTTCAGCATTAATACTGCGCACGTTCAGACATTTCGGTATTCGGGTCCTGGGCTGGTCTCTAGGGAACCAGCGTAGCGGAATACACGAGGCGATTTGTAATTATCTACATCGAGAGGTAAGCGACGGGGGTAAAAAGACGTACAAGTAACTTCATGTAGGTAGCATGGTCGAAAACTTTCGGGCAGAGTTCACGCTGCATGGTCAAATCTTGACGCAACATTATCCACCGCACCCGCGCAAGAGTGATATACCATGCCAAAGACGGTTAACCAGAGAATAAGACAAAAGAGTTTGCTCGCTTAGCTCGTCCCCTCCTCTTTTCCTGTCTTCTTCGGAGGGCTTTTCACTAATCATCAAAGACGGGATCCTAAAAAAAGAGCCCAAAAAACAAGGCGTGCAGGGAATCCAGAGAGCCGGGCCACGCCATGTAACGCTACCAATCCGACTTGCGTAGTAGCGTGAGCAGGACGAGAGCTTGTTCACCTTTCTGTGTAAAGACTCCCATAAACGTCCAAAACATGGCAAGTTGGTTCCGGCATCAGAAGCCGAGAGCAAACTCAAGGTAATTTCGACTGCTGAAGAACACGGATGCAGCAATTAATATGAATGCTACTGTGACAGGGTTGAACAATGTCTGTGCTCTGTGCTGATTGTCTAGGGCGTGCCGCGACAGCCCCTTTTTAGGGAACCGCCTGTTATATTTAGTGCATCTTTAGCAGTGCGCTAATGGCAGGGGTAAAGCCAACGTCGCTAATAAGCCACCGTGTTGCATGTACAGATTGGCATGCTCTGCTCTGATATTAGCTTGTAGGAACAGCTCTCCAAAAGGGCTCGCTGCTGTACAGCTCCAGCATGTCCCCGACATTGGATTGTGCGCCAAATGAAACAGAACCGTGACCCAATCTACCACACTGGACTGCCCAGACTGGGGAGAAATGATGTCGCCGCTGTACTGGGTAGTGCAATTCCCCAGGGCCAAGAGAAACCATGCAGCCATCGGGCATAATAGGCCGCCGCAAATGCAAATGGGTGGCGTTTTCTTGCCGCTGCTGCTGCACCAAAGGACGGCTGGTAACCAAATTGAGGATTGTGTTGGAAATGCTGTTGTACCACAGCAGCGGTCCCTGGCGTTTGTGTCTTGAAATGTGCCAGGCCTGGTGCGCCCGCAGCCGATCAGAGATGACAGGACACCACCAGCCCGGGCTAGAACCTGCGGGGCGCTGCTGGGATGTGCGAAAAGACGAGCATACTGGTATTCGAGCATCCGTTCATCCATCGCCGCCAGTGCGCAGTCGAGCCAACGCGGCTCGCACTAACCTAGCGCCTTGGCTTTGGAAAATCTCTTGACCTCTCCAACTCTGCGAGCCCTGGTTTTTCTGTGGACAATTCCTCCGTCACATTCGAGCGAGAATCCGGACTCAAGCCGGCATGGTTCCACGCCAAAGACACGCCACATTTAGGCTTGCATTAGCATAAAATTGTTTCCTCATTGTCTCTTGTCTCGGGCGTATGAGACTTTCTTTTGTCGTCTCCAGCCTTCATGTCATCGCCAGACTCCTGACTCCAAGAGCAGAGACAACGGAGACGACGTTGGAGGTGCACAAGACAGCCACGCACTATTTTTGAGCAATTGGCCATTTGCTCTGCTGAATTTAGTCACTCAGATGCACTGCCTTGCTTGGTTGGTCGCAGCCTTGTAAATGCCCGAAGGGCTATGGCCTAGACTCCAAGGCGTCTCCATAAGATGGAGTCAAGACGAGAAGGTGACGACACCCCGCATCGCACGTAAGCATTGAGGACGGGGACTATTCTCCAGCCGAAGAGGTGGCAAATGCCATTTTGAAAAGGCGTGGATCTCGTAACGTGATCAGCCGAGCATGCGGCGAGAATGCGGGTACGGAAAGAAAAGTTTGGGTCCTGCAGACGGATGGTACCATCTGTATGGTGGTAAATGCTCTGGTCGCGCAAATGATGGAGCTCAGCCTGCATTTCCGTAGCCTTTTCAGCGATAGTATATTTCTGTTGAGAATACCGGAAGTTCCGTTTCAAGGCCGTTTGACTTTCCATTTAGTAGTCAAAGCCAAGGGAAGTGCATAGCTAGCGACCAAACACGCGATGGCGCGGATCAACTTGCCGTAATCCATGATAAGCCTTTTCAGTTTGGGGCGCGGCCCGCACAGCTTCGTATGCCATGATCAGTCCATTTCTGGAGCTTAGAGCTGTCACTGTGACGTGGTGTGAATGGAGTCGGCGAGTGAAGCGCACCGCCTCGGATGTCGCGTGACTGATGTCCGCAACCAGTAGCAGACTGTAATGTAAGAGTATCACAGCTGCATTGCTGAATGCCGAAGAAACTACATCGAGCATAAGCGGCGGTAGCCATGGACGTAGATTCAGAGTAAAGAGTACCCGAGAAACTCTGTGTGGCACGGAACGAGAACTAGTACCATTGAGCCAAGGTGTGATGTGATGCGTGGGGAAAACAGACGCCGTTTTGCTCTAACTGCTGATCTGTGCTGCAAGCTTCTTTGGCAAAGGACAAACACGATGCAATGACATGGAGTAAATCCGGCTGAGAGCAAGGGCGTCAGCTTCGGCATTCTGCATTCTGCATTCCGCATTGCTCCTGCAGTTGTCTTGCAACCGTCAAAGTTACACCCCAAGTGGTGGGTGGTAGGTAACCAGGCTGTCTCTGCTGGGGTCGCATTGACCTTTACCAAGCCCACTCGGACGGCGCTCGCCAGCAAATGGAAGCGTGGCGGAAGCCGCCGCCGACAGAACCCCGGCCTACTGGCACCCACTGTGGCTAACAGCTAGCCACCAAAAGGGCAAGGTATCGAGCTGGTGTAGCGCCGAATCACTGTTGCATGATGCAGAGTACATGGAGATGCCATCTGCTGGTGGGTTGATTCGTCACGAATGTCGCAGTCAATGCGAGAGCATGGTAAATGCTGGTTGGAAACAAGACATCAGCGGAGATGTCTCGAAGAGAGGCCTCGAAGAGAAGCTGAGACGGAGACGTCGTGGCAATCATACAGAGTGCGTTTCTGTCATGTTGGTAGTGGGTGGCTGAACTTCAGACGTTTGATGTGAAGGGCTTTGGTATTTGAGATTCGACTAAATTAGTTACTGGCAGAAGGGATGACACATGGAAAGACCAGGTTCTTGTTTGTCTGCTTTGACTTTTATTAGTGCATTGCTGTGCACCTTGCTGAGTCAACTGCGATGCGAAGCTTAGACATTCGCTGATATGCCACTCCGGGGTAGCCTCCAGCGATGGGTGTGTTTTTGTCTCGCACCGGCAATTGCTGCAGGGCTGTTTAATTCTCCGTTATGAGGTCTGGTGCCCACGCTGTTGCGTACCGTCAAGAGGGCGAGGTTTTTTGGGGATAAATAGGTGGTCCGAACTTGAAGGATGCCATGCCCCCCTCATCCTTGAGTGCACGGCCCTTCATCCACAGCTAGGTACATGTGCGGAGTGAACAGACTGAGCCGCATACCGGCACAGGTAATAAGCGCATACCAGGATTCGGGTGTAAGCGACCACTTGCGTGCTGTAGCCTGTAGTGCGCATCCGTAGCAGCAGCGTTTCCAACCTTGTGCTGGTAGATATTTGCCATGCACTTTGCCAGGTACGAAACACGACCCACTGCCGCCTCCAAGGAAGGGAGGCTGATGGCTGATTGTGGCTGACAGGACGGTTTCGAGCGAGCATGACTCCTCTGCTAGTGTTGAGGCGCAAGATGCAGCAGATGATCGATCAGATGGTCTGGTTCTTGCGAAATAAGGATTGCTATGAAGGGTGCTTCCAGGGAGCAGATCAGACGACATTCTGAGACGACTCATGTAGTGGGAATAGGCCAGGGCATTGACGCTTCAGTCTGCAGGGGTGCAGGACACCGATACATTGCTTGCGAAGACCGAGACAATTGACTGGCCAATAAACCAGCATTTTACATGGCACCAATAACCTGTAAGGAGGTGATAAGTACTTGCAAGAGTGAGTTGCGGTCGGACATTGTGCCCAAATTCGCCTCGGAGCACATCAAGCTTGTGAACCCGTTCCACAGGCTTAAAGGTCAATGTCCGCGGTTGTGGACGTCAGTCGAAGTGTCGAGCGGGGCAAAATGCGAAATATGACAGAATAGAGAAGGAAATAAAAAAGCCCCCGCGAAATGAACATTGCAAAGCATGTATGCTAGACCAGAGGGAACCTGTCAACAATGTACACAGTACTCCGTACTCGCAATGCCTGTGTTTCACCGAGCGTGCCAAGTGTCTGAGCTGTCAGTGTCCTTAGGGTTGCTTTGGCAAAAACAAGAAGTGCCACCTTTGTGTCTTGCACGTTTTTTTGGGCTCCAAATGCAAGACTAGTGTGCGTTGAACTAGTTCCCTTGTCATTCGGGGTCCGCCGTTGGGATAAACCCTGGCGCAGGCCTTCGACGTCACAAGGACGATACAGTTGTGCACCGAAGAGAGTGGCACGATATCTCTGTGAGGGGGGTGACGTTGTTGCCCTTGTAGCGAGATCCATTGCGACTCAGTGTCCATTGTCCAAGGCAACCTGTGGTTAGCCCTCGGCTCATCCCTTTAGTGCGTGCGTGGCTAGCAGGGAACTATCTTGTCTGAACTGTTTGCTGGAGAGTGAGGTCAACTTTCTTTTTCCTGTCCCTGGCCGCGGGGTCATGGATTCGCCGCCTGGAGCAGAAACAGGATGCCATGTTGGTGGGTGCAAATAAAGGAGGTAAGAAACGCCACGTCAATGCAAAAGGGTAAAAAATGTCGCCATGCGCTACAATCACATTGTTTCTTGGTTTGCCATGTCTGTTCGGAACGTTGGCGGCGCCATCGTCACCACCTGTCAGGGTCCTCCCTGCACACTGCAATGATCTCCAAGGACCGCAGGTTCCGAGCCTCAGCGTTTTCGAATCAACTTGGGCGGAATGCAGCCAGAAGTTTTGGCCAGGGGTTCCAATGCTGAAAAACAAAAATCCGGTTCAGGAGCGGACGCATGGATGAAGCTGGTCTGATACAGATGCTCAACGCTCATGCGGCACTGATACCAGTTACTAGCGGGCTCTCACGGTGGAGCACAGGGCTGGCTTCTTGCAAGGGGCAGGACTTTCTTTGCTGCCACCGACTTCGTTCAGGGCAAGCCTGGTCCGAAGGTACATCCCTTGTTAAGCAAGCAAGACAGAGCTAGGAAACCAGGGTAACAGGTGCAAGACTTGAGGCTAGTTTAGGCTTAGCGAGAGTTCTCGAAAGCCATTGCTTCCCCTTCCCTTGGGATAGTGTGGAGTACTAGGCATTGGCGCCCCCTGGCGGTGGTCAGTCCGAATTAGGACCCCTTGGCGTTGCCGATGGGGACTTGCGGGACAATGGCAGTTGGCTTTTGTGCAGCTCCAGACGGGAGACTGCGTATTGACATCGTGATCCACCATGCCGGCATGTCTTGAGGAGATGTAGGGGAGAAATGACGACTCCACAGCGAGTAATGGTTGTGTTGTGGGTGTTATCTGTATGCTTGGCTGTATCGTGTACGTATGCAACGGAAAATACTGGCCTTCGTAATGTGATAAGGGTCGAAGCTGAAAGGCGCTGTTGCATAAACTGGTAGAAGGGACGTTCTTGACATTCGCTTATTAGGTTTTGACGCTAAGATGCTGGCCGAGCTGAGGCAATATATGCACTCTTGGACCGCCGCTGCAAGTCGCAGGTGAGATGCAGGACGGGCCGTCTGAGTGTGGTTGGTGCTTTGCTTCTGATGTCTGTCAGTGAACTGTCATGCGTTTGTACTTTGTACGGAGTAGCAAAGTGGCGTTGGGCTGCGGCGCAACTGGGTCAAGCGAGACGCGTAGAAGGAAGCAATGAGAGAAGGGCATCAAAAATAAAGAAGTCAATCACAGGCAAATACCCACTTGATAGAGTGTTTGGGCAGGATTGCGGAAGGGCTCGAGCTTGGCTGCAATGTGATGGTGGTGGTGTGGAGGAGGAGAGGAGGAGCGCTGCACGCCCTCGGGACTTGAGCTGTGGTGGGAGGAGGCAAGAGCATACAGTGGTCTTTGGTAGTCCTACCTTACTAAGGTAGGTAGGTACCTAGCTGGCAGTATTCAGGTACGTTAGTGGACAAAAACAGGTACTGAAAGCTAAGGTAGCAGGCATTGAAAGGAAAGCCAGACAACAGCACACCCTCGAGCTTGAAGCTTTGCTTGTCCGCAAAATTTTCAACCCTCATTTTCAATGCGTCCTGTAATATCTTACGGAGGACGGAGGTTGGCACCGCCTTGGGCCGGCCCGCATGTACCTGAATAATCATTTTTTTTTCAGCAGCATGCAGTGTGAAAGACGGTTGCCCCCATGCATGCAGCAGCTGCAGCAGCTGCAGCAGGAACACCGGCTCTCGATCCCCATCTCCGTATTCCACGCCATGCCAGGATTGTGCATGACCACCTCCCTGGCACTGGCAAACTTGTAATTGACATTTTTATCATCATGACTTGGATAGGCATGATGGCGTCCATCGACCCGACCCAACCCACGCCCGACCCGCCAGTGACAGCGGACGGGAGGGGCCTTTCTGTCCCTTGCCAACGACGACCAGGTCCAGGTGTCTACCGCTACTTGCCTCCTTGTACTGAGCACCGGAGGTACCTTGGTCCTGGTCGGCGACGAGTCGAGGCTGAGGGCCAGAAGTCCCCCCTCCGGGTCCTCTCATCAGTCGACTCGGCCTCCAACTGGGACGAGGGCGCAGCGATCCCCCGCCCGCCCGTGGAGCGCCCCAGCAGAGCGAACTCGAGCATAATTTTTTCAAAACTAGTGGGCGCGGGAGACGCAGCGGCGAGGTTTGTTACCCAGTCCCTGGTAGCGGGTTGGCGTGTTAGTGGATGCTGCTAGCTGTTAGCTCGGGGAGTCGGCCTTGTACCAGTACGCACTTGGCAAGGCGACGAGAATGCTCTCAGTTCGCGCGGAACCGACAACAAGCTGGCTTGGTCAAGCCAAAGTAGTCTTTTCCGTGCCGGTACCAGTACCTCCGTCTCCAAGCTCCGAGGAACAGGGCAGGCATCCACTTTCCCACTGGCTTGGGTCGGCTCGCTTCGTTGCCCGGCGGCGTGGCTGGCCTGCTTGCCTGCTTCAGTAGGTACACCTACCTACCTTATGTAATGTGCCTGTACCTAACCAACTGGGTACCTTGCCAACTTGCCCTGGAGGTACTTGCTGACACTAGTAGCCGCCCCCAAAGTACGCCGTACCGTACCCATCGCCCATTGTCCAGGCACCTGGCGGGCAAGCAAGCAAGGCAAGGTAGGCCTACACTACTTGCAGCTCTTCCCCCCCTTCCTTCTTCTCTGTTGCGACCCTCTCTCTCTCAAACCTGGCTCCTCTCACCTCTTTCTTCTTTCTTCTCTCTCTTGCATTCCAATCCGTTTCTACCGTCTTCTTGTAATCTAGTGCATTGTGTTTTTCGCTTCTCTGTAAGTACCACACCCTGCGGCTTCTTTGTCTGGCCCCCCATTCCTTCCCGCGGCCGCGCCTGCTGTGCTGCCACCCGTTTGCGCCACCTGCGTACGGGCCGCTTCAGCGCTCTGGCGCCCGCCGCTCCAGCGCCCACCACCCAAAACCTGCCCGCTCAGCGGCGCCGTGAGCTGCTACATTCCAGTCATACGCCTCGTTATTCTCAACGGCTATTCTGTTTCTTCATTCCAGACGCGCATCCACCTCGATTCGATACAATCAACAACCTTGCGGCCGTTTTCCTCTTGCTAATCATTTTCTCGCCTGCCGCAGTCCCACGCCTCGTTTCTCTTTCGCCGCAGCGCGTCTAAATTGCACTCCGCCGCAATTTCCCTGCCGCTTCTTCCTCCAACACCCACCAACACACGGTGTAATACCTCGACGACAGCTGCCGCCGCCCACAGGTAGCCAATCTTCTGTATCGACTTAGACGCCGAATTCGACTCCCTATCCTCCTGGCCATACCAGCTTTCTACCGCACGGCTCTGCCCTCAGAGACCATCGGCCTCCATCTTGTCCATCTATACAGGCGCACCGACTCTGCCCATTCTCGCGACGCAGGTTGTCTTCTGGCGTGGCCGTCGGCTTTCGACTCGCACCACTGCCTGACGACCTGCCCTGTTGGCCTCCAACGGCTGCCCTCAACGCCATGCTACCTGAACAACACGGTCGAGCCAGTCTGCAAGTGGCTTCCCTCGACTTGGCCAGGAGTTGCTCTGCCTCGGCAGTCAATGGCCCTTATCAACTACACGGCAACCCTTCGCAATCCGCACAAATGACGCCTCCCGCCACCCCCAATGGCTCCCAGGAGGATTTGACGCCTGATGCACCTCCCATCTTCCACAACTTCCTGAGGGCTTTCTATCCCTTCCAGCCAAGTCATGCCGCCACCGAATCCAGCGTCACTCTGCCTCTCGAGGAGGGCGATGTCGTCCTCGTTCATTCTATTCACACCAATGGCTGGGCAGACGGCACGTTGTTGGTTTCTGGCGCTCGCGGCTGGCTCCCAACCAACTATTGCGAAGCCTACGAACCCGATGACATGCGTGCCCTCCTCAAGTCTCTACTCAACTTTTGGGATTTATTACGAAGCACCTCGGTCGATGACAGCGAGCTCTTCAGAAATCAAGAGTTTATGAAGGGTATTATCGCTGGTGTCCGCTTCCTCTTGGTGCGTCCACCATCTCGGCTCCCTCTTGGAGGTCGTGACTAAACTTTGATTACCCTGCTAACCTCCAATCTCAGGAACGCACAAACTGCTTAAATAGAGAGTCTGTAACTGTTCAGCGCAACGATTCTCTGCGCAAATGCCGAAAATCGTTGTTGGCCGAGCTCTCATTGTTGGTAAAGACAGCCAAGCGCCTCCAGGACTCCCAGCGCCAATACCCGGCAGAGGACGTTAATGATGTCGTCGATGAAATGATCCTCAAAGCCTTTCGCATCGTCAACAAGGGCGTCCGATTCCTTGATGTGCTCGAGGAAGATAGACGAGCTCGCGCTCCAGCGTCCGTCACCGTCATGGCCACAGTTCAGGAAGAGTCATATGTGCCCCCGACACCGCCAGCAGAAAGGGCCGTCTTTGAAGAACAGCGCGTCGACACAGCATCAGAGGCTGGCTCACGGACCCTCACAGATGACACGAGTGCCAGTGTAGCAAATTCCGACCTGAGCGAAGCAATCCACGCCTCGCAAGCCCAATGGAACAAGCGCTTGTCATCTCTCAACCAAGCTCCCGCTACAGCCAGTCACAGAGTATCTCAGGGCAGCATTTCACAAAATCGAACATCCGCCACATTTGCTCACCGCGTCTCCCTGGCCGGGCCTTCTCCCCACTCGCGCCCTGGTCACTTAATATCCGAACGTCTAAACTGCAAGCACGATAGGTTCCTTTCTCATCTCGGCTCTTTCATTGGAAGACTGCACTGGCAATCACCCTCCCGTATGGAGTTGTCTGATTCTGTTGGCCAGTCAGTCGGCTCGGCCGGTGAGCTTCTCACCGTATTCGACGGCATTCTGGCCCACTGCAACATAGCTCCTACTGCTTTGCAATTATCCCGCGCCGCTTTCCTCGACCGTTCCCATGGGCTCGTCTTCTCCGCGAGAGACATCCTGGTTCGTGCTGCATCTCAAGACGTTGATGTCATAACTTCCGACGATACTTCTATTCTCCTCGCCTCTGCTACAGGCTGTGTCAAAGCTGCTGGGGAGTGCGTGGCCAAGGCCAAGGCCACGATCGAGCGAATCGGTGACTTCGAATACGACGTTGAAGGTAGTGCTCTCGATATTGACCTATCGATTCTGGACGTGGCTCCCCATGAACGCTCGCGAACGCCTTCGGCAGCTGAACCGTGCCCTTCCGAGGCTGTTAGCACTGCTGATTCGATGCAAACCACCGACTCTTACATACCTGTTCGTCGGGAATCCCTCATTCCCCTCAACAACAACTCACATAACAACCTACCTTCCTCTCACATCACTGGCACCAAGAGTGGCTCCCCGACCTCCTCCCGGCCGTCATCTTCGAAATCAGCGAACGAGGACGGGTCTAACTCCACGGCCTTTGCAAGGCGCCCTAGTCTGCCTCCCCTGCCGAAGCTCACCACGACTTTGCTGCCTCCTGACATGCATAACCATCTTGACAACTCCGCACGTGAACATGACAGCCACTCCGCACGATTTGATGCGGTTGCAGCTTCCAGTGCTGGCAGTAGCACGACATATTTAAGCAGAGACTCCGAGGCGAGTATCATCTCTCAGACATCGACAAGAGCTACAACACCTGATCACAGCCTGGCTCCTCGAGCCAAGCCCTCCATCTCTGATATGAGCTCCGCCAGCGGCACGGCGATGGCTGATGAGGCAGATGTGGAATCGCGACTGCTTGAAAAGACATTTGCTCACGAGTTAATGTTCAACAAGGAGGGACAGGTCACCGGTGGCTCCCTGCCTGCATTAGTTGAGCGCCTTACAACACACGAATCCACTCCTGACGCCACCTTTGTGTCCACCTTCTTCCTCACTTTCCGTCTCTTCTGCACGCCCATGAAGCTCACCAGAGCACTGGTCGAACGTTTCGACTACGTGGCTGACGCTCCCCATATGGCTGGGCCCGTGCGTCTGAGAGTATATAATGCTTTCAAGGGCTGGCTTGAGTCACACTGGAGGGACTCGACTGATCGTGACGCGCTCAAGGTGATTATGCCTTTTGCTGAGGGCAAGCTTGCCGCGGTTCTGCCATCTGCTGGCCGAAGGCTACTAGAGCTAGCGATGAAGGTTTCCGGCCAAGGGTCTTTGGTCCCACGCCTCGTTTCCTCCATTGGCAAGACCAACACAGCCATCGGGCAATACATCCCCGCCGAGACGCCGCTGCCGTCGCCCGCCGTCTCGAAGCACCAACAACACCTTCTCAACGCTTTCAAGGCTGGCAATGCTTCTCCGACCATTCTCGATTTTGAGCCAGTCGAACTGGCTCGCCAGATTACACTGAAGCAAATGAACATATTCTGTGCCATTATGCCAGAAGAATTGCTAGGCTCTCAGTGGATGAAGAAGGGTGGTGCTGAGGCGCCCAACGTCAAAGCCATGTCCTCACTTTCGACGGACCTGTCAAACTTGGTTGCTGATACAATTCTTGAACATCGCGAGATCAAGAAGCGCGCCACCATCATCAAACACTGGATCAAAATCGCTCACCGGTGTCTCGAGCTGCACAACTACGATGGCTTGATGGCCATTATCTGCAGCCTCAATAGCAGCACCATCAACCGCTTACGAAAGACCTGGGATGCCGTTTCGCCGAAGCGTAAGGACCTGCTCCGCACGCTGCAACAGATTGTCGAGCCCTCTCAAAACAACAAGGTACTACGTACGAGACTCCATGACCACGTACCACCTTGCCTGCCCTTCCTGGGCATGTACCTCACTGATCTCACGTTTGTGGACATTGGTAACCCTGCTACGAAGCAAATGTCGCTTGGTACCGAGGGCGCGGACGATGGAACTGGAGGCTTGACGGTTGTGAACTTTGACAAGCATACTCGCACGGCTAAGATCATTGGCGAGTTGCAACGTTTTCAGATTCCATATCGTTTGACAGAGCTCCCAGACATACAAGATTGGGTCACGTCTGAGATTAGTCGCGTCCGCCAAAATGACCAAGGCAACGTCCAGGTCAGCTACTACCGCAAGAGTCTGCTTCTTGAGCCTCGCGAAGTGCGCCGAGACGTGGAGCCGCCGACACCTGTCGCTGCTCCTGGCGCTGTTCGCGGCGACCTCTTTGGCTGGATGACTCGCGACCGACACCACCACAGCGCTACGCCGGCACAAGTATAAAACTGTCGCCAAAAAGCACGACAATATTGAGACGGAGCGCATCACCGTGCTTACACTCTGTTTCAACTCATCGCACATACACCATTTATTTCATTGATACTTATTTTCGACATTGATACCCCAGCTTTTACTCAATCGTTTATGTTTTTTATTGCATTTCACTTGGTCGACTCTGGATAAATTTTCTTTTCTACGACACAATCAGCGAGGCGGCGAATGATTTTTTCCCGCGACGCCGAAATAGGCCTTTCTCTTTATTTTTTGGGCACACGATCTGCGGATATCTTTACTCCAGCTTTTGGAGCGGCGCATGGACGGGAATGGAACGAAAATCTGGTGGTGGGAAGGGGGATGGGAGGCACTCGATATGGATTTACATGGGCATCAAAGCCAAACGACCACATAATCATGGGCGGCGAAGGAAAACTATGTTACTACAAAAGCTATGCGCTTAGAGGATATGAGACGGGCATACCGTACACTATTGGGAACAACTTGGTGGGCATTTTCTTCATTACAAGTGTCTTGTCTTTCAGCATGGAGCATGGATACCAATACGGTGGACGGTCTTGTTCGGTCATGGGATGTCTTTTATGCGAGCGCGTTTTGGCTGTATGGCGGATGCTTTATATGTAATTCGAGAAGATGAGGTGCTGCACATGCCGCTCAGCTAAAAATAGTACATATTACTCATTTGAAGGCTACTGTGTGAAGATCTTACCGTGGTACCATGGGTAGTAATTGTCAAGACTGTGCAATGGTAGGCTAGGCCCTTGCTACCGTAACCGCTGCGTGATGTGTTACACAAGCAAAGTAAACAAACCAAACAGGATAGATATCTCATGTATCTATTTCCTATTACAGCAGCTCTTGGCACTCTGTGCATCTTGAGTTGTGCGGCACAGATCGCTCGGACGTCGCACGACGTGTACACTAACCGTGTGGTTAAACCAGGGACCCCCGAAAACACTTGCAGGTAAGTTACTGGGGATAGTATGAAGAGATGCAACAATCTGGTCCGGATTCAGTATAGCGATTTGGACGATTTGGACTTGTGCCAAGCGACGTCTTTCGCTCCTCGCGCGCAAGATCTGCGTTGCCTGTTCCAGCACAGTGCCACTAGCGGCGGTGTTGCGCGCTCTTCTTGGAAAGTCGGCACAGTACACACACACACTCAGTTACTACCCTCTTGCCTCGCTAGTGCGTCTGGTGTTTACATGGGTCGTGGGAGAATGAGGTGTGCAGCGCCGTTGCAGCCATTGGCTACATTGGCTACATTGGCTACATTGGCGGGCTGTCTGCAAAGGAATGAGGTACAGCTTGTGAGGACTGTGTGGGTGTATCATACAGATAGCTAGCTGTGTTGACACGTTAAAGACACGGTGTGAGAGACAAGCAAATAAGGTACAGGAGATAAAGAGATGAGCAAGCTTGTATCGACTGATTGGGGGAGGGACAGTGGTGCGCTTGGCAAGCCACGCGGTGGCCCGGCAAGGTCCCCTTGGGTAACGCTCTCAACGTTTTCACGACAGAAATCCTTTCAGGATGTTCGCAGGTAACATCACGAAGCGAGTCTACTAGATGAAATTTCACGCATTTAGCACGGGTTGCGAGGGTCTCAGTAAGGCTCTCCTCCAACGGCCGAGCTATATATCCATGTTCCATGTGTGTGTGACAGTTCATATCTGTAAATGAGCCACATGGCGCACCGTCTAGACCAGCCGAGCCCCGCTTGTTGGTGTGACTGGCTATAGATAGATATAAATTTGAGCTCCGGACAAACGGAGGGTCAGGGGGGGGGGGCTTTCGCTGGTTGTATTCCCATCTTTCGGTTGGCTCGCCATCGGATGTTGACGCGGCGAAGGGGGCGGGGAGGGGATCTGGGGCTGAGACTCCTCCAACCACTCTCCGGGTGACAGCTCCGAGTCAAGGATAGTAAAACGAGGCAAGAGAAGAAAAAACTTTAACGTGCCGAGTGACATTCCTGGTAGCGCTTGGCGCTTGCAGCCGGTGGGCTACAATCACGGCACGAAAACTAAATGTAACCTAGTATCGAAACTGCAGCCAGCCCTGCACTAAGGTATCAGGATGGCTTTTTTCAGGTTGGTTCAATTTATCGTGGCTGCAATTTCCAGTCGTTGGGGGAACGAAATCTGTGCAAACAGAGTTGGTCGGGCATGTACATGACGCCCCGACTGGTGGAATGTGCTGGATTCTCACGACTTGGCCCGCGTTTTGCGAAGAGATGCAAACCTGGAACATGGTGTGCAGTCAGTCAGTCAGTCAGTCAGTGACCCTGAATTGACCAATGCATGGCAAAAAAATATGGCTTTCGATTCCGCACCGCATTTGGGTAGTACGGTCGACGCCCCAGTCTCAATCACTTTTTGCCCATGTTTGGGGTTTTGCCATGCCGCCTGCAGCCGGTTCCCCAGATCTTCAGCCTCCGTTACAGTGGAGGACCGAATCAGGAAGTGGGCTGGTTCGTGGTCGTGGTGGCGTGGCGTTAGCTCGCGGCAAGGTTACGTTACATGAAGCTGAGGTGCGCTAGAAGGTCAAGGGGACTCCAGAACAGCAGCCACTGCGACAACAGGAAAACGAATGGAAATTGGCCGCTGTCAGCTCAGGTGGCCTGCTGACCTGGGCAGCCCGACGCCATCCTTTTTTCGCCCTTGTAAAGATGGTCGGGCCTTTGGGCGCGTTCGTGCCTCATACGATTTCGCCTTTTCGGTTTGGTGTACTCTTTGAGGCGGTCTGTCGTCTTCACTGTGCCCAGCAACATCTCACGGAGATAGATGGCCGTCGTTGACAAAGAGGGTAGCGACCATGGCTGCCGAGATGGCAAAAAAATCGAGACGCCACTAGGAGAATACTCGTACCAGCCAGTGGTGGCGGCCTGCATGCAAGGGCGCCACGATCTTAAATAGTCTCTGTATGTGTGGACGCCCTTCGGCGCAACCAATGATAGGGCGCGAGATTCGGGCCTTTGATTGGAGGGAGGTGTTGTGAGGTGTTGGCAGCGCCAGTCCTTTCATGTGAGCTGTCGATACGAAGGCGGACCAGCACATCGACCGGCTGTTGCGGACATGGTCATACTTGGCAGCTCGCGAAATAGCAGCACCCCAAACCCGCTCCTTGGATGCGCAAAAAAACTGCCGATTTTGAATTAGTGACTAGACTCACAGCGGAATGACAGTAACACAATAACAATGAGGCGAACGACACATAGCCCGCACCAGCCCTGCGACCCCCAGCGGACTGCAGTACCCATGGCCCGTAGCGGGTCTGCTTTCGATCTACTGAAATTTGTACTGTTCCAAAGAAAGTACCAAAACGAAGAATTTTTCTTCATGGAGCCGACAGAGAGACGAGCGTCATTGTTGCCTTCTGGCCGATGGGAAATGGAGTAGAGTGACCGTTTTGTCATGGTAATCATGCTGTCGAGACGAGTCCCCGATGAACCGACAACTGGGCGCCGTTGGTAACTCGGAACTGAAACGGTGACACGTGCCGCACATAAGGGGACTAACTTTCTGGGGACCAGCGAAGCCAATCGGTTGCCTGCAATTTCATTCAGCAACTGGCCAATGTAGCAGCCTCTGGTACAGGCATCGCTTGTCGCGACAACCGTCTAAAAGTTGGCGGCCTACCCTTGTCTATCGGTCGCAGTAATTCGATTCGATGCCTGGAGACAGAACGGGCAAAGCTACACACTTGGTTGTTCCCGTCCACGCTATCAGCTGCGCTTGCTTGATATTGACACGTAGAGCAAACCCTGGTGATAAGGGGTTGCGCATAATAATGCGGGCTGCCGACGGGGACTGACTGCTGCTGCGATAGCGAATGGGCTGCCATGCAGCCAACGCGTCGTGTTAATTACCGGCGTGGCTTGACGTTATCACAGGCTGCTATCATCTAGCTGTCCATGCAATGGTGGTGAAAACGGCCCCCAGTGGAACAATGCCGTCGGCCATATCGTTGGCGAAACCAGTGGCGCAAGAAAAGCTTTGGCGGCGCTGCCAACGTGGTTGCTCCCCCGCTGTCACGTAGCTTTCTGCGTCTGGGGTTAGCCCAGTCCCCCAGTCTCTCCAGTGGTTCCAGCGAGCATCCCCATTCCAGTCCCCCTCGTCCGCGTCTCTGGAAGGTGGCCCGGAGCCCTGCGGGTGTGGGGGGGTAGAGCTGGAGCATGGAGGAGTGCAGATAGTTACCCCATGGGCCCGACTGCCAGTACCTGGCGCCTGGTGCTGCAGTCAACACATGTCACCAGGGGCTTGTTTCTTTGGCTTTCGTGGGGTCTTGCTCATAGGTAGCCTGATGGGTATTTTGCTTTGATTGCAAACTCTGCGTCCGACAAGCGACCCCTGTTGCTGGCTATCGTGCAGGTGGCGGATTCGCATTCGACGTTACCTGCAAAGACAGATCAGAGAGACCGACTGAGACACCACAACAGCCTCTTCTGGCAACCGCCGGGTGCTTATCCTCATCCACTGACGGACGTTTTTTTTTTTTCCCTTTCCACAGGCCTTTGGCCTAGATTGGCTCCTCGTCCGGTCATGGGGGCCTCCAGAGCAAACACTAGCCAGGGCAAACTAGCCCGTGGAGGGCGGGTCCCCGTATTTTTCTTCCAATCTGACCCCCCCCCCCCCCCGAGCAATGCGCGGGCTGTCCAGGATTGCGAGAGTGCTGTCCATGGGAGTCTTCACGGCGTCCACATCGGCTGCATAGAGTGGCGAAGGTCGATATTAATTGCATAAAAAAGAAGCGTTGATGAGGAGATGAGAGGGGAAAAGACGGGCCGGGCAAAGGCGTTTGCCAGTGCTGAGTTGTCAGCTGGAATTCATCTCCATCTGTAGCGGCCCAGACTGACGGCGGACTGCCAGCTGGCGGCCGTTGCTGCTAGCAACTGTGGTGAAGACGGCTACCTGCTTGTCTCGGGTACCTATGTACCTACCAGCTGCAAACCCAGACTCCAGGATTTCTCTTCTCTTCATCGCTGACTCGCTCCTTCATCAACCGCATCACTCCATCCATCGCAGCCTCACCTGCAGAAGCGCACCAGGGAGCCTGTAGTAGGAATTTAGGAGCCGCTCGGCCCCATCTAACGAGCAACCGTCCATCCTACCATCCATCAGGCGAGCCCAAACTTGCTGATGCCCGTCCGTCCATTCAGCAGCTAGATATCGACTAGGCCCAAGCACCACGTCCTGGGGGGTCAGCCACAAAGCACCAGTCTGTTGTTGCAATTAACTGCCCCTGGTGCCTCTCTTCTCCGGATACCACCCTCCACTGTCCACTTGTCTTCTCCACCAAGACGGCGCTGGTGTGTGCCATCCCCCGTTCTGCTTCTCCATCCGTTACTAACAGGGCCGCTTTGTGGCGCTAGCCCCGTCCTCCCAGCTCCGTCGTGTGCGCGCCGTCCGTCAGACGCTGGTCCTTTTTGGAATATAAGGGTCCCGCCCCCGACCTCCAACTTCAGTCTTGCTCTCGTGTCTCTTGTCCATCCTTCAACCAGTTCAATCCTCGACCCTCCCCCTCACAGGAGCTAGATACCCCGCATTCTCGATAGGACACCGTCGATCATGTCTGACGACCGCAAGGAAACCGTCGTCGAGCACTCGGCCGACTCCAAGGAGTTCGCCCACAGTGCCGACGACGTCTACAATGGCAACACCGGCTCTCTTGCTCGTCCCGCCGGCTGGATGTACAAAGGCTACACGCCTTTCGGCCGCAACTTTGAGCTGTGGTATGCCTCGCCCAAGGTCCAGCTGCTCATGATTTCGTTCGTCTGCTTCCTCTGCCCCGGCATGTTCAACGCCCTCAACGGTCTTGGTGGCGCCGGCCTCCCGCCCGAGAAGGCTTACGTCGGTGCGAACTGCAGTGTCGCCCTGTATTCCACATTTGCCGTCTTTGGATTCTTCGCTGGTACCATTACCAACCGTCTCGGTCTTCGCCCTGCCCTCGCCTTTGGTGGTCTCGGCTACTGCATCTATGCCGCCTCCTTCCTCAGCTACAAGCACACTGCCAATGAGGGCTTCGTCTACTTTGCTGGTGCTTTCCTCGGTGTCTGCGCTGGTATCCTCTGGTGCGCCCAGGGTGCCATCATGATGGCCTACCCTCGCGAAGAGTCCAAGGGCCGTTACATTTCCGTCTTCTGGATCATTTTCAACTTTGGTGGTGTCATCGGTTCTCTCGTAAGTCTTCTCTTCACATATTGCGCATCTTCTCTAACCGGAATTTCAGATTCCTCTGGCCCAGGCTGTCAATGACAAATTCTCGGACCAAGCCTCCGACGGCGTCTACGTTGCTTTCATCATCCTCATGGTCATCGGTGCTATCTTATCCTTTTTGCTCTGTAACGGTGACAAGGTCATTCGTGAGGATGGCAGCAAGGTTATCATGATGAAAAACCCTACCTGGTCGTCCGAGCTCTATGGTCTCTGGGAGACCCTGTACCAGCAGCCCTGGATTCTTCTGCTTTTCCCCATGTTCTTCTGCTCCAACATCTTCTACACCTACCAGAACAACGCTGTCAATGCCGTTGCCTTCAACGCCCGTACCCGAGCTCTCAACGGTCTCCTCTACTGGCTTGCCCAGATTGTCGGTGCTGTCATTAACGGCTTCGCTCTCGACTACAAGGGCGTCAGCCGCTCTATGCGCGCTCGTCTATCTCTTGCCTTCCTCATTGCCTGCACCTTTGGTGTCTGGGGCGGAGGCTGGGCTTGGCAGAAGTACCAGCCTACCCGAGTGTGGTACAGGGATCACCCGGATGCTGTCAGGCTTGACTGGTCGGACGGTGGCAAGTTCCTCGGCCCCATGTTCCTGTACTTCTTTTACGGCATGTACGACGCCATCTGGCAGACTTGCATCTACTGGTACATGGGTGCTCTGTCCAACTCTGGTCGCAAGGCCGCCAACCTGGCTGGTTTCTACAAGGGTATTCAGTCTGCTGGTGCCGCCATCTTCTGGCGTCTCGACGGCATGAAGCTGCCCTTCAACACCATCTTCGGTGCCACCTGGGGCTGTCTTGCTGGTTCTCTTCTCATTGCTGCTCCTGTCATCTTCATGCGCATCCAGGATCACGTTTCTCTCGAGGAGGATCTCAAGTTCTCTGACGAGACGATCGAGGATGTTATTGCCGTCCCCAAGCGCGTCGAGGGTGAGGCATAAAGCTCTGATCGAATCTTGTATGCTTTTATTTGGAAAGAATGGGGAAGTTGAATGAATTTCTGACGTAGCCTTCATGACTGCGAGTACAACCTGTACGCTTTTTATCTGTTTATAATAGCCGGTTTTGCATGGTTGCTTGGCATCTGCACATTTACTGCTTCAAGTAGACAATATACCCTGCTTAGCATCCCGCGAAACCCTCGACTCGTGCATGGCATAACAGATTGCATAGGAACATGGTAGATGGTGACAGTGCTTAAACAAGGATCTGGCTCCAACTTTTTATAGCAAGCAACCATCAGCAACTCTACCCCAACCAAACATTTCCCAAGCCCTTCAGTGCCGATAACGTGCTGTCTTCAGGAACTTGTCAACTAGTACCGCATACTTTCTTTTGAACAAGCGCCCCGTCCTTGAAATGATTGTCGGTCAGCGGACACAGCCATGGTGGAACTTGTCCAAGAACGACCGGCGGTTCATAGCCGGCAAACCCGGACAGCTTGAATAGGTTAGCACATAACCCTTGCAACTTAAATATTTGCTCTATAGTGACATCTACTATGAAGCGGTTTATATAATTATGCTATAAATTTCTTAGAAGAGTCGGGCTTCATGTCCGCTCCTGTAGCCAAGCATCCTGGAATAGCTCCCCGGCAGTGCTGCGTCGTTCTGGACTCCACTGAAGCATCTTCCGCATAAACTCTAGAAATTGTTTCTTCTCATCCCCTGTCAGAAGCGTCTCCGTCTCCTCCAGCGACGTAGATGTTGGCAAATCGATCCCAGCGACAAATGTGCCTAGCAGGTTGGCCGTGTCAGCAGCTGGATACAAACCCAAGACTTGGTGCAGATGGCTCGTGTAGTAAAACTATACCTTGATCTGAGAAAAATTGACTCGCTAGGCGGCCGCGCGTAAGGAGATCCTTTGGCGGGGGCCCTAGTAGCGCCGTGACTTCCGCGAGGTGAGCCCTCCGTCGATAAGCCTTGTGCTCTGGGTCAACAGCGTGAAACAATTGCTTTCCTTCAAATATATCCCAGATCTTGCATTTTGGTTAGCGCTCTAGATCTGCTCTTGGGGAGAATCTTTTCTTGCCAAGAGGGAAAGAGGGCACGTACCATGCATCCGACATTCCAGATTGTCAATCTTATAGTCCCACGAAGCTCCCAGTGTCACCTCCGGGGCCCGATAGATGTGAGGCTGTACACACTACAGGTTTTCAACATCTCCAAATACAGCAGAGCCAAAGTCGCATAGGACCGGAGGGCCAACTGTTCCTCGGGATTTCATTGCTCGAGAAGTGTAGATGATTCTCCCTTCCACCTGTTTGCGCGGGCAGGGATCATCCATCTCTTCCTCCTCAAAATCAGTTAAGACGGATAAGTCACTTATGCTAAACATGATGTTGTCCGCCTTTATGTCTATCAGGCGCGATTAGCTAACCGCAACTGCGGGGTGGTGGCAGATATGGCTAAAAGAATGAGAGGGCCCTTACCAGTGTGGATGATTTGACATTCATCATGCAGGTACTCTAGCGCCAGGAACAAGTGGTTCAGGACGAACCGTAGGCCTGCAGGCGGGAGCCTCCGGGGCGAGGAGCGACGGACGGCCGCCTCAATACTTCGCCACAATGGCGGGTGCGCCAGGACCAAGTGTTGCCCTTCCGGGCCGTCAAGTCGGAAAGAATCTAGTAGGGTCCTGACGGCGCTCCGACCTGGATGGCTGGATGGGCGCTGCTCTATGCGCTTGAACATGGCGATTTCGTTTCCGACGGCATCTCCAAGCGACTGAGAGCGTATAAATACTTTGAGGGCGACATGGCGTCGCTCGCTACATTCTTTGGTAAGCACTGGGTGTGAAGGCGTTCTAGGAGCGACAACATACCGCAAGTCGCGCGACAGCCAAACTGTCGAGCTCACGCCGAAGCCAAGCTTTCCAACCACCTGGTAGCGATCGACAAGCACTTGGCCAATACGCATCCAACGCGCTGGGAGATAGTCGGGCAGTGCTTCCTCCTCGACTTGGACATCCGCAGGTATTCGAACAAAGCTGGGGTTGGCGAATATACGCGGTTGCAGGGGTGCGCCGCGTCCGCCTAACCGAGACCACGCCCGGGAGATGAATGACATGGTGGATGGGCTTGGGTAACAAACAGCGAAGATGTGAGATGCCAGAGGCTTGAGATTTGACGGAGGACGAGGTCCGCTGGGAAGCTGTTGGCAGGTGACTCCCACGTGACACGGTTTCTTCTTGTGATTTATGTGCTGATCTTGAGTTGCGAAATTGTGACTCGGGACTCAGTCCCAGCTTCTCGTCCGCATAACTTGCCGACCTTGTCACTTTGAGTAGCGATCTATAAGCAAAATCGTGTAGTGTTTACGCAACTTTTTAACAACTATGTCAATGTACTTACTCAAACTGTTGCGGAGGTGAGTCAACAACCAATGCCAGCAAGAAAATGGCTGACAAGATTGTCCAGGAAATATCCCATGCACTTGCTCCCAGTGCACTTTATGATAGTTTGAATTTTGGGTGCCAAGTCATCGTACGATGAATTCTGTGAGAAGCCGTTGGATTGTTTCAGCATTGTGCAGCTACTCATGTTTTTGCTTCTATTTTATCATCTGTACAGAATCATCAATGCTATCTCTAAAGGAAGTCATACCCTGCTATAATACAACGAATTGTAAACTGAAGTGAAGTGTCGCAGGAGAGGTGAGAATTAGGTTGTAATATGTCATAGATTTTTTTCGTCATTGTCCATTTCCCGCATCAAGTCCAAGACGGCCGCCTCGATGTGTTCCCCCATGGTATAGTGCGTATCCTCACCAAACTCGTACAGCACGGCGTTGGGCAGCTTATCAGCAAGGTAGCGGATGGCCTCAATCGGGGCATTGACGTCCTTGGTGCCGTGCCAGATCTTGATTGGTGAGTCCCGAAACGTCACGTCCTCGAGGCGGAACCCCCAGTCGTCGTCGGTCAGGATGCGCGCCTCCTGCACGGCGCCGTCCGGGCCCTGCGCAAACGGCTCGCCGAGCAGCAGGTCGAGCAGCGCCGCGCGCTGCTCCTCCACGGGCCGGTCGTCGGGCGCCGTGATGGTGCTGGGCTGCGCCGCCGGGTCTGCCTGCAGCCTCTTGGCCTCCTTGTCGCGCGCCTGCGCGTTGACGAGCTCCAGCCAGGCGTCGAGGCGGGCGGTGACGAAGCGCGTGCCGACCAGCCACCGGACGAGGCGCAGCGCGAGCGCCGTCAGCGCGCCGAGGACGCCCGGGCAGCGGTTGGCCAGCACGCGGAGGACGCGCCGCGCGCGCGTCATGTAGTGGCGGCCGGCGGCCCAGGGCGGCGCGCCGGCAAAGAGCCCGACGGCGGCGAGCATGCGCGGGGGCAGGGCGTGCGCGCAGGCCACGGCAAAGGGCCCGCCGCCGGAGAGGCCGAGCACGGCGAAGCGGTCGAGCCCCTGGCAGGCGGCAAACGCCTCGACGTCGCGCGGCCAGTCGAGGAGCGCGCGGCGGGGGCGCTGCGGCGTCGACAGGCCGTACCCCGGGCGGTCCAGGGACAGGACGCGGATCGAGTGCGCGAGGGCGAGCTTGTGCAGCAGCTTGGCCTCGATGCGCGAGGACGGGTAGCCGTGGAAGTAGAGCAGCGTCTTGCGCCCGTGCGCGTCGCCGTACTCGGCGAAGCCTAGCTTACGGCCATCGGGGAGGCTGATGGTTTGATTGTGAGCCGGGTTGGTGGTGGTGGTGGCTACCGCAGCCTTTGCTGGCGCCGAGGTTGTCGTCTGGGTTGACATTTGTCGTCGTGACTGACGAAGCAGTCGCTGGGTTGATGCTCGAGCCGCCATGGACGACGGTGCTGAGGATTGCAGGACGAGAGTGAATGATGATGGCATGTCATACGACTGTGGGATCGTCTCATAATATACAAGGGAAAATCAAATGAATGTGATGGGCTCCGAAAAAGGCCCAGGGCTTGGCGCTGAAGGAAGTCATGTTTATATTGTCCGAGTTGAGACTTGTCCGGTTTGTTCTCGCTCCAAGTGCCCTGGAGCTTACAGCCGTAGCGCATTGTGAAGCCTAGTTTGGCAAAGCGCCGCCGCTAGCGTGGGGCTCGCCGGGCGGCGGTGATTCACAAGACCAGGATGAGGCCGGTGATATGGTGCGGGTAAGCCGTGCGGACCTAAATGAGGTCGGGGGTATTCTTTGACGCAGGATGTATGGTTTTTCTGTTTTTTTTTTTTCTTCTTTTTTCTTCTTTTTTTTTCTTTTTTTTGGAGACGGAAGAACCATTTCGAGGGTGAATGGCTGCCGCGGCGAAGAACGGAAACAGGTACCTCGTTGGCTACGCGGGAGTCGATCTCGGTACTGGCGATGACGGCTATGGGGAAATGGGGTAAAGAGGACTGGCTAACAGCTAGAATAGCAAAAACAGAAAAGAAAGACAGAAAAAACAGAACCAGGGAGGAGCAAGAAGAAGTCAAAGAAGAAACAAAAATAACAGACTCACACTCTCCCCATCCACACACCCAAGAAAACAAAGCGCAGTAAGGCTTTCACGCCCGACGTGAGCTTCAAGACACGAGGTCACCAGATATTTCCGTTTCTAAACCGTTTTGAGGCTCAGCATCATTGAGTGCGTCACAGACCATCTTTCTGCTAGCAGCACCTCCGGGTTTCATCCACGGCAGTTGCTTCGCGCCTATGCGCCTTGGCTCCTCTGGAGTTGTGCACCATCGCCAGCGCGCCAATACAACCACTTTCGCCTTTTGGGATGCGTATGCCGTGACAAGACGCTCGGGAGCTGTCTGGAATAGTACGACACAAGCATTGATTTCAGCCCCAAAGTAACTGCTTCCTATACAACGAGGCCGTACAGGCCCGGCAGTCTGTCACGACCAAACACCCGCCGGACCTGCTCAATACCCAAACGAAACACCTTTGTACAAGTTCTGAGAAGAACAATGCCGTAGTGAATCAATGTCTACATATATCTCGCCGCACCTCACATCACACAAACGCCATCCGTCCCAATATATAAAGGTGCGTCAATCCCCGGAACAGCTTTCTCTGCCCAGACTCTTCTCTCTAGCCCACTCTACCGCTTCGGATGCTCAGAGTCTTTCGCAAAACCAACAAACAAACGAACCCCAAAACCAACCTCATAATTTTTAACATGAGTTCCATCGAAGACTCCATCAAAGAGTGCGTGGAAGCCATGATAAGTATGTTCCCGCCGCCTCGTTACAACACAGCTACACTTCTGACAACGGTTTATTAGACACGGTCGACCCCGGCGACGAAATCGAAGCAATCATTGAGGGCATCGTAGATGCCCAAGATTTCGCAACGATCCGTCGACTATTGGGGGAGCTGCTGAGGTGTGTCCAGGCGGACAAGGATAAGGACGCGGAGTTTTACCCTCCCCTCATTGAAATTTCCAAGGAAAAGTTGGAGAGGCTTACCAACTCGTTTACCGTACGAAACTTGACTGACGAGCGGAGGGAGCGCTTCTTGGAATACTTTTCAGAAGTGGCTGCAGGGTATGTATGCAGCGAACAACCCGACAGAAAGCACTAAACGGCGCTCTCTCGGTGGACAATGGGAAGGCTTGGCCTAGGCACCAGTCTGTAGTGAGACCAGAATAGGTAGCAGAGAATTGATGATATCCCAAACGTATACGCCCATTCTACCTTGATCATATTTTCACCAGTAAGATGCGTTTATTACCCCGTTCGTGTTCAGCTCGCGCCCAACGACTAGTGGGAGATGTACGGCCACCAACCTACCACCAGAAACAGGGCGAGTTGGCTATTCAGCGCTCAAGATCATCAGCGACATGAAGACAGTCAAGCTTACTGTGGCGGGCTCGTACAGCTTTAGGCAAGAAAATTGGTGGTGTCTGAGCCTGCGCTTCCAACAGGAGCCAACCTTGTCTGTGCCAGACGTTTCCGCCGAATAGTAAGCAGTACAGACATGGTCACGCGAAAGTTTGCATGTAATGGAGAATTACTGTTATTATCTACCTAATCGTGAGTTCCTTATTTAGCAGGACGCCCCTCTGGTAAAAAAAAAAAAAAAAAAAAAAAACACACGTAATCCCGAAAAGCAAGTCTGTGTCGTAAAACTTTCAAGTCATGCATCTCCTCTCTGAGCACTTGGGCTGTCGGAGGAAGAAGCGGTGTTGCCCAAAGCTCCTGCCGACAGCCTAGAAGCAGATTCGGTATCGACTATGAGTCAGAGTGTCAGAAATTATGTAGCTGCAGTAAAGCGACGACGAGGTGACTTGCCGACAGTAGTAGAGGTATCACCGGGATTGGCGGAGAGATGAGATGCCTCACTCATCTGGTGGTCTATTCGCGTAGCCCAATGTTAGAGCACAAATTCAAAAGCGGAAAATTAACAGTCCTCATGGCTTGCCAAAAGACTGATCCATACCTGCAGTCTGTTGCGTAGCTGTCAAGTTCGTGGAGCGCTGAGCAGTGAAGCTCGTGGAGAAACTGGTGATGATGAACGGATATGAAAAAGAAAAAAAAAGAGAAGGGAATATAAAAGAGCATCTGCTAGAGGAGCAAAATACTCTAGTTTCAGGCGTTTGTGGTGCAAGTCAATGAGCACCAGTTGCCAGCTGGCATTTGGCTGGCGTTTACAGCTGCCAGATGCAGTATCTGCATTCACTGCTGCCAGGTTTCGTTTGTGCTTAACCAGCTATTTTAAGCTATGGGGATTTGAATTTTCATGCTCCTCAGTTTTTATTCTTCCCGAACTCTCTTGCAACGTACGACCTTGCCGAGTCAGGCTCTAACTATGCCGCCGCCATATGTTCCGCGCTTCATCAACGAGCTAGGGCTGGGCTCCTTGGACCACTTCTTCCGGCTCGTCCAGGAGCGACAAGAGTACCACGAAAGTCAAGAGGTGCGGCAGCGAGAACGCCGCCTTGCGGGCACTGATCAAGCCAGCACGAGAGCCATGAGTATGTTGAGCATTTTTATCTAGTAGGGATAGACACTAATGCTACTCAGACTCCTGTGGACCTTCGGTCCTATCGTTGCGCCGGATACGACGCCATATATTATGGTGACAGCGACCAAGAAAGACGCGAGTTCGATGCCATGATGGGTCGGCACCGTAAAGATAAAGACGACCATGGTGACGACCAAGCCAGCCACCAGCGCGAGGAAGGAAACGACAACATCGTTGCCGAGGTGGATGACTCTGCCTCCAAGAAATCAGACAGTCTTGATCCTGACAAAGACGACCAAGACACTGGATCGGCGCAGCACGAAAGCTCGGAAGAATCTGAGCAGCACGAAAGTCTCCAGGAAATGACCATGACAATGGGCACATTAGCGATGCGGACAACGAGGGCCTTGGTCTCTTGGTTCCTGCCCAGGTTGCCAAACGTCCATCCTCTCGTACGGGCCCAGATGCCAATTGACAGCGGCAGGGTATGCTTCAGGAAGCTCAAGTCAATGGAATGAATGATTACTGGTTTAGAAGATGGATTGCAATCACGCCGCTTAGAATAGCTCCGAGGGACCCCATACAAATAAAAACTGGTTAACATGGTGTTCTCGATTTCGCGCCAGACTTTGAATGTGCCAAAACGGCCCCAAGACTCGCTTTGGTCGCTACTACAGTCTTGCATTATCATCATTAAGCTATACCGCATAAGTAGCAGCTCGAGACACTTATTTTCTTCTCAAAAAAAAAAAAAAAAAAAAGGGGGGGGGGGGGGGGAAAAANTATGCAGAGTTATGCGAGGGGGGGGGGTGCACAGCTATCTCAACGTAGGGTCTTCCCAGCGCTGTCGTTTACACACTGTGACAACAGGCGTGAAGTTAGCGCATGATGTCAAGGTATCTTCTATTCAAATTAGCCACACACTTCCAATCAGAAGAAGCTCGTATAGCTCAGTTGGTTAGAGCGTCGTACTAATATCCGGACGAATTTCGTCGATTGTTGGTAATGCGAAGGTCGTAGGTTCAATCCCTGCTATGAGCACTACAATGTGTAGCGCCAGCTTCCTTTTTTTTTTGCAGAGGGTTTGCGCCCTTTTTTTTTTGTTTCGTCCATAGTCCGTTTAGCATGATAAAAATGTATATGATTTTACCGATTGTATGACATTCAATGTCTGCTGCGACTGTGCCTCCTCCCTCCTCTGAATGGTAGTGGCAATAGTAGCCCTCAAGGGCACTAGAGCGCCCGCCATGCCATCGATGTCATTCTTATCGAGGGCGCGATTCGGACGACGATCTTGTTTTTCTTGTTTTTCTTATTTTTCTTATTCTTATTATATTATATTCATTAATAATAATCTTTACTATTTATTCAGAAGTACTCTAGAAGTATCTCTCTCTAACATTTTAGTAGGCACTTATAGAACTCTAGCTATATTCGTTTGAGGTAAGAAGAGAGGCGTTTCATCGACACGCGCCACCACAAATGCTGACAGGTCCGGTGAAGGACCTAGCTAACGCTCGTCATCTAACGCCAGCCCAGCGTGGTGTTTGAATAGCGTGGGAAGCGTCTTCAGGATATGACCAAAGGCGAAAAAATCGCACATTTGTTGCTCCGCCCAAAAATCAGGAAGCATCTTATGGACCCCGAATTGCATTTGGCCCTTTACATTGCACCGCCCCAGACTTGGGTGCAAGACATGCTCAAAGCTTACGACGACTCCTAACCACTAAATGGCTGATCCTATCGAAAAGAGTTGACTTATTTAAGCATAAAAAGAGGTGTTACCGGAAGTTGACGCGACTTAAGAGTGAGATGTTGCCACTGCTCCGAGCCTCACCACGCGATGGGCCGACCAGCGCTTTCTTTCGTAGCCTCCTTACATTGCGCCTACCAGCAACCGAACGAGGAATAGACGGAACCGGGGTTATGGGGAGAAGAGCAGGAGAGCGACTCGAGGTGACTCAATGATTTGACTCGCAGCTCGCATCTCCAAATGGATGGGCCAAGCGAGTGGCAGGAGGGCTCGCTACAGAGAGCTCGTCGCGATGGCGAAGAAGAAATGTCAGCATCTAGAGGGCTTCTTTTTACGAGAGACACAAAGGAAGAGCTATTAAGCTTTGGGTTTATTACTGGAGATTATTGAAATTTTGAGGTTTTTTCTAAGGACACGGGTGAGCGAAATTTGTGATCTTGAGAGTTGATTTCGACGCAGAGGAAGATATTCGGCGTACTTTGAACTATTTCATGATTTCTTTCTTCAAGAGTTTCGAGGTTTTGCTATAGACATAGATCAGGGTTGACCAGAATTGAGAAGAATTTTATTTGCACAAAAAAGTGCAACGTGATCACAGCAAGTCACCACGGACTCGGGCGGTACCTTGCTGCCCTCCTCACACGGTGCACAACGACAGATTGATCGGGCTTAAAGATATAAACATTGCATTTTTTATGTAGAAAATATATACTCGGATATCTATCTGCGAGCCGACGAAAAATAAACAGGGTCGGGTGCAGGCAAATAATCTTTTGGGGGGAAGATGGGCTTATTTCTGAGCCCAGCCAAGCTGGTTGTTGCCAGCGTCAAAGACGACGTAGGCGGCCTTGAGGGCAACGTCACCAAAGATGGAAAGACCGTTGCCGCCGTTGGACTGCAGGCCACCAAAGCACTGGCTGCCCTGGGTCGCGTAGTTCAAGAGGCTGCCGTCAATGGTAATCTGGCCGCTTCCGACGCTGAAGGAGAGGCTGGGCAGCTGGGCGCTGCAGTCAAAGACCCAGCCGCCCTGCTGGGAGTCGTTGACGGCGCCCGACACCTGCTGGTAGTAGCTGCTGACGATGGAGTCGTCAAGCAGCAGCAGCGTGGTGCCGGTGTCGGCGATGCCGCTGACGGAGCTGCCGCCGACGCTGGTGCTGAAGCCCCAGAAGCCCTGGCTGCTGTCGACGGAGGTGTAGAGGATGTTCTGGGCGGCGCTGGGGATGCCGCCAAAGACGTAGCTGCCGGCCGTGTTGTGGCGCAGGTCGGCGACGAAGAGCGGGCTGTCGAGCTGCGACTGCACATTGTCGAACCACGTCTCGGCGCGGTTGGGGCTGACGGTGTTGAGCGAGTCAAACGAGAGGCCGAGGAGGCCGTCGTTGTCGCCGCTGGCAAACTGCGACGACACCTGCGTGGCCGACTCGACCACCTGGTTCTTGACCGTCAGGCCGCCGACGGTCACGGTGTCGGTGTAGACGTCGCCCGAGCTGCCGGAGCCGTCGGCGTACTGGATCGACCACGACTCGCCCGACTGCTTCTGCGAGGTCGAGCTCTGGCCCGGGTTGTAGAGGTTGTGGCTGCCGCCGTTGGGCGTCTCGGTGGAAAAGACCCAGAGGTCGGCGCTGCCCGTGTCAAAGTCGAGGTTGAGGTTCTGCGCCGGCGTGCCGATGGCGACCTGCACGAGGTACTCGAGGTCGCCCTGGTCCGAGTTGGCCACGGCGGTGCCCGTGGCGCGCTTGGCGTGCGCCTGGCTGGTGCCGGCGGCGGCCTTCTTGAGCGCGTCCGGGACGGGGATGCCGTACTTGTTGTAGGCGCGGGCCAGGGCCAGAGGTCCGTTGCGGCCGACAAACTTGTCACTGCGCGTCTGCTTGAACTCGACGACACCGGTCTTGGTCTTGGCAGGGAGAGCAGCGCCGGCAGCCATGGAGGCCGACAGGAGCGCAACAAACCAGCTTCCAAAAGAGAACTGCATCTTGACTAAGGGTTGAGGATTTTTGTAAAGAGGAGGAACTCGGAGTAGATTGAAGGTGTTCAAGTTTGTAACTGGAAGCTCTGCTGTCTGGTCATCAACCGTTGGCTGAAGTCCTCGCAGTATTTATACAAGTCTGTTGGCCACTCGGCTTTGATTCCAACACTGCTTCGAACGATGCAATAACCCGCTGGTATCCGTCATCTGGAATCATCACCTTCCAGATTCAGGACGAGTATTACGACAGTAATCCAGAGTTGGAAGCTCGTGAGAGCTCGTCGGTGTGAAGCGAGGTATCCTACCTCGCTCCGGCGGCATGTAGATAAGTGACAATTTACCAGCACCATCTAGTCAGTAAGTCATTTCCTTTGTTCTGCAGCAAATTGCGTGACATGCTAGCATGCAAATGGAAGTCCCATCGGCAGGACGGCATTTTGAGGTGATCTGCCATCAGCTGTCGGAAGTGCGGCATCGAACAATGGCTTAGTCGGTTAGCAGCCTTAAGCCAGAGTCACCTCCGCCAGACCTGCATCTGGTCTGGGGTCGAATTTCGACGGCAGGGGGCTAATGTCTATTCTTAGAGCGGAGTTGGCACCTTTGATGGAAAAGCCCGGCATCTCATCCCCTCGTTGTGCTGAAACTAGACGTGGCACAACCGATCCGTCCGGCGGGGGCCGTCTTGGCATCAACTAGGCTTATCAGGACGATGGCCTCCTGCCTGATTAGGAACGTCGCACCGCCCTCGCTGCCGAGACGCCGCGTTTCGGTCACTTGCTCGAGGCACAAGCCAATGAGACCGGGCCATTGGAAAGAGAGTTCTTTTGGTGCTTACTATAGACAAGAGGCTTTGAAGTATGTGTGCCATTCGGCGGCCTATATTTCAGGACGGCTTTCGCGTGCTGCGGTAGCATCTACGGAACAAGGTGTGATTGGATGCGCCGACTGGCAGGGTGAGGTGACCGCAGTCAGCGTGAGATCTTTTCTATATTCGGATGTTCTGCGATCTCTGGCGAGTCTCTTTTGAGAAGGCGCTTTCTGGTCCATGGTCCCGGTTCTCGGCGTCCGAGAAACGGTATGTCGTGATAACCTGGTGCTTCCATGACCGTCAGCAGCATGTGCTCAATTGGTTCCGAGAATCATCTTCAGTTTACCGGCCCAATTGAAGCGCCAACGCTTGCATAGCGCCATACCAAACTGTGCGCAACTTGCACCATGAAAGCAGTTGAGCTGGCAGCGCATTCCCGACTGAAGCAGCATCGCTTGCCAACTGCATTCTTTGGGCGAGACATCTGGTGGTTACAAAATTTGGGGAGAACGGGGGGGGGGGATCTAGTATGAAGAGAACGGACGAGGCGCAACTCTAATGATGACCATCTGTGGTGGCTGACAACAGCAACCCTCAACCAGTCGAGACAGCCACACACCAAGCCGGCTCCGGGCCGACGATAAGGAGAAATATACAAAGCGCACTGGAGCACTACGGCATAATTCAGCGTGAAGATGGATTAAAAAATAGAAGAAGAAAGAAACTGCGTTGATGGCGCTATGAGGGCCGGGCCATTTCGAGATGAGAGTTGAATAAAGGAGGGCGATCCTCACTGCAAACGTATGTCTAGGCTCATGTGACAGAAGAGGCTGGCCTTGCACTCGACACGCGCCGTTCCAACTCGGATTCTAGTGACCCCCACAAGGCAACGAAAAATCGCGTAAGCGAGACCGGCAAAAGAGACGGCAACATTCGGCAAGAAAAAAGAATTGTTGCAACGAGGCAAAAAAGAATCATTTCTAGGTCACGGTGGGGATCGAACCCACAATCTTCTGGTTCGTAGCCAGACGCCTTGCCATTTGGCCACGCGACCAAGCTCATTTGATGAGGACCAGAAGCTGCCAAAATGCACCCATACCGTCGTGTCAGCGAGTGTTGCCCGTCTGTGAGGCTGTGAGGCTGGCTGTCAGTCACTGTCCAACACAGTGGCTACCCTACACATCTACATTTCGCGCACGTTTTTCTTGCCGAAGCTGTCTATAATCAGATATTCTACTTCTTTGCTGCTAACAAGAAGGTGTTTGTATATTCTCATTCTTAGCTACGATGCTGCATCTCATCCATACATATACTCATGTCAGTTGCTCCTTGGCCCGTCAAATCACAAGATGGCGTCAACACGACAGTAACCAATGGTAGAGACTTCTCCGTGCAAGCTCATAATAAATGATACAAGGGTCACGAATCCCCCCATAGTACTCAGCAGTCACAGTTTCAGCAGTCCCTAGCAGCCATTGGAGAACCAACAATTTTTTTGGTACGAAAAATCAAAGACTCAAAATAGCAACCAGTATACCTAATGTTTTTCAAGTAAAAAGACAAGGAAGAGTCCCAAAGACATCAAGAGGGTGTAGTTGTGTCATCATGAAAATGTGTAAAATAAAAAAGAAGACGTTTCAAGAGACTCGCAGAGATTGCTCCGAATACATCAGACCCGAAATCTCCTCAGCCAAAATATCCCTTTCTCCCTACTTTATCGTTTTTCAATGCCCCTCCCCTTTTATGGAATTTCGCTTCTTCTTCTCTCTTTTATCCCTTTCTGCCAATTTTTTGTTGTATTTTGTTTCGGTGTAAGGAGGACACGGAACAGCGCCGATAGAAATTGGCGTCCGCAGTGAAAGAAAATAAGACGCAAGTAGAGAGACCACATCAAACATCTCTNTGGATGCGCCGACTGGCAGGGTGAGGTGACCGCAGTCAGCGTGAGATCTTTTCTATATTCGGATGTTCTGCGATCTCTGGCGAGTCTCTTTTGAGAAGGCGCTTTCTGGTCCATGGTCCCGGTTCTCGGCGTCCGAGAAACGGTATGTCGTGATAACCTGGTGCTTCCATGACCGTCAGCAGCATGTGCTCAATTGGTTCCGAGAATCATCTTCAGTTTACCGGCCCAATTGAAGCGCCAACGCTTGCATAGCGCCATACCAAACTGTGCGCAACTTGCACCATGAAAGCAGTTGAGCTGGCAGCGCATTCCCGACTGAAGCAGCATCGCTTGCCAACTGCATTCTTTGGGCGAGACATCTGGTGGTTACAAAATTTGGGGAGAACGGGGGGGGGGGATCTAGTATGAAGAGAACGGACGAGGCGCAACTCTAATGATGACCATCTGTGGTGGCTGACAACAGCAACCCTCAACCAGTCGAGACAGCCACACACCAAGCCGGCTCCGGGCCGACGATAAGGAGAAATATACAAAGCGCACTGGAGCACTACGGCATAATTCAGCGTGAAGATGGATTAAAAAATAGAAGAAGAAAGAAACTGCGTTGATGGCGCTATGAGGGCCGGGCCATTTCGAGATGAGAGTTGAATAAAGGAGGGCGATCCTCACTGCAAACGTATGTCTAGGCTCATGTGACAGAAGAGGCTGGCCTTGCACTCGACACGCGCCGTTCCAACTCGGATTCTAGTGACCCCCACAAGGCAACGAAAAATCGCGTAAGCGAGACCGGCAAAAGAGACGGCAACATTCGGCAAGAAAAAAGAATTGTTGCAACGAGGCAAAAAAGAATCATTTCTAGGTCACGGTGGGGATCGAACCCACAATCTTCTGGTTCGTAGCCAGACGCCTTGCCATTTGGCCACGCGACCAAGCTCATTTGATGAGGACCAGAAGCTGCCAAAATGCACCCATACCGTCGTGTCAGCGAGTGTTGCCCGTCTGTGAGGCTGTGAGGCTGGCTGTCAGTCACTGTCCAACACAGTGGCTACCCTACACATCTACATTTCGCGCACGTTTTTCTTGCCGAAGCTGTCTATAATCAGATATTCTACTTCTTTGCTGCTAACAAGAAGGTGTTTGTATATTCTCATTCTTAGCTACGATGCTGCATCTCATCCATACATATACTCATGTCAGTTGCTCCTTGGCCCGTCAAATCACAAGATGGCGTCAACACGACAGTAACCAATGGTAGAGACTTCTCCGTGCAAGCTCATAATAAATGATACAAGGGTCACGAATCCCCCCATAGTACTCAGCAGTCACAGTTTCAGCAGTCCCTAGCAGCCATTGGAGAACCAACAATTTTTTTGGTACGAAAAATCAAAGACTCAAAATAGCAACCAGTATACCTAATGTTTTTCAAGTAAAAAGACAAGGAAGAGTCCCAAAGACATCAAGAGGGTGTAGTTGTGTCATCATGAAAATGTGTAAAATAAAAAAGAAGACGTTTCAAGAGACTCGCAGAGATTGCTCCGAATACATCAGACCCGAAATCTCCTCAGCCAAAATATCCCTTTCTCCCTACTTTATCGTTTTTCAATGCCCCTCCCCTTTTATGGAATTTCGCTTCTTCTTCTCTCTTTTATCCCTTTCTGCCAATTTTTTGTTGTATTTTGTTTCGGTGTAAGGAGGACACGGAACAGCGCCGATAGAAATTGGCGTCCGCAGTGAAAGAAAATAAGACGCAAGTAGAGAGACCACATCAAACATCTCTCAACTGCAAATACCATTTTGCCATCGGTTGCCCGCTCACGCAAACCATTTTTATGCCCTCTTCTATCCCAACAAACTCAATTTATGTTTGTCTCGTCGAGCCGTAGCATCGCGAGCGCATTCCCTGTTGGTTCAGAACCGCGGCGACAACAAAACGCTGCCCATTAAGAAATGCGAGGGATTCGGGCCATTGTTCGCTTATTTGCCGAGGCTGGGGAAAGCAGACTCGTCCTTGGTGTTGATGTTAGCAGCAGCAGCAGGGCGACCGCCACGGGCACCACCACGGGCACCGCGCTCGCCGCCGCGACCGCCACGGTCACCGCGATCACCGCGGTCACCACGGTCGCCACGATCACCACGGTCGCCACGGTCACCGCGGTCACCACGGTCACCACGGTCACCACGGTCGCCGCGGTCGCCACCGCGGGCACCACGGCCACCGCGGGCACCACCACGGGCGCCGCCACGGGGACGGTCAGACTCGACGAAGCGAGGGTCGAAGTCAACAGTCTGCTTGACCTTGCGCTCACGCTCACGCAGCTTCTTGCCACCAGCGCTAGCGACGTACTCCTCCTCGTCGTTCTCGAGAGCCTTGGCGCCAGCCCACTTCTTGTCGAGCTTGCTACCCTCGTTAGCCTCACGGACCTTGTGGCCACCAAGGGCGAGCTTCTTCTCGGCCTGCTGGGCGAGGTAGTCGGCGTAAGAGACGCTCTTGTCCTCGGGCTCAGCGGGCTCGGCATCAGCATCAGCAGAGGCGTTCTTGTCGCCCTCGGCAATAGCCTCGCCGGCCTGCTCGTCCTTGAGCTCGGCGTTACCCTCGTTCGAGCCCCAGCCCTGAGCAGTCTGCTTGGCAGTGGTGCTATCGGAGTGATTAGCCAAGGTTTGCACGGTGATTGTCGGCTACCAAGCGCGATGGGTAACTTACTCTCGGTTCTGGCGCGAGTGACGGTCATCCTGCTCACGGGGGCGACGGCCACCACGGCCTGGACAAAATGTTAGTACTCAAGCTCGCAACATGGGCAGGGCGAATAGCGCAGGACTGCAATGGAAGATAACATACCGCCACGGCCGCGGGCTGCGGCACCACCACGGGCGCCCTCACGGGGAGCCTCATCAGTGGAGCGAGTCGCGTTGCGAGAGCTGCCAGCGTTGCGATCGCGGAAGGCTATGAAATCAGGTTAGCTTCAATCCTGCCAATTCACTAGCACAATCACAGGAATACGCAGCTGGGGGCTGCAAAACTTACCACCCTCGCTACCACCAGGGCCGCCACGGCGGTTGCCAGTAGCACCTGCCGCTCTCACGGGAGCCTGAGGCTCGACACCACGCTTAGTAGTATGGGTGGTGGCCTTGTCGACAGTCTTGACGGGGGCATTGGGCTTGGCATCGCCATCTTCGTCGTTGCCTGAGAATCGATTCACGGTCAGTACGGTGGACGTGTTGAGGAAGTAATGAGCTGCTGAGTATGCGACGGCTTCGATCTCCAGTCGATTCCATATCGAATAAAAGGCTTATGCAAAACAGGGGATTGGGGCGTACCGAAGTAGGCGAATCGGTTCTGCAAGACAAACGCACAAGTTAGCTAAATCCATTGTATTGCAGCTGAAAATGCCGAGCCATGTCGCCTGCGCATGCCACCGCGACCCAGAGAACACGCGCCAGTATTCCAAAGTCCATCGAAAAGTGCCGTCTCGCTGCTGTACGAAATCATGATAGACGATTCGACGGCATGGGTGAATAATTCGATAGCAATTTGGATGGTCTGTTCCCATGGCGTGCAGAGTCGCTGGCGGGCTTTTTCTCTTGCTCCAGCAAAGGGGCAGTGTGCGTTGCGTTGAGTTTCTGGCAGGGCAATCCGAAGGCATGGATCATCAATGCGTACCTGAGAGGTAAGAGAGGACGACATCTTGGTCGTGTTGTTTATGGCTTAACGCCTACCGACGAGGAGCTTTCAATGGCGGGTGGGAGTGTTGACAACGTGTGTGGTGGCAGAGGCAAAAGAGTGCTCGGGATCGCATGACCTGGGCGGGAGAGGGAGTGCTGGGCGGGCCACAGGGTACCTCTGCTGATAGGTACCTCTACTGGTGGAGAGGTACCTAACTCCGAGCAAGACGCAGCAAATTGAGACGGGCCTGGGGGCGCCCAGCGGGGACCGGACACCTAAAAATTGGGGAGGCCACCGCTGGGGAGCCACTAGCAAGGCACCTGTAGGGGACACGCAGCCCAGCTGGGGCCTGAAACGGACGTTGTCGGCCGCTGTACTGGTTCAGCCACAGCGCAGTCTGCGCCTGGCTCAGGCTATGTTACAGCGTTGTTAGCCTGCTACGGAGCTCCTCTCACCTACAGGTACCTCAAGGTACCTAGTTGCCAATTCGCTGGGCCACACGACACATCCCCAGTATCCCCGTGCTCTCACTATCTTGGTCACAGTAATACGTGACAATTGGTAATGGGCACCGTATTTCTTGTCAAATGTGAACACGGCAGTGAGTAATGTACGCATGCAGCAGCTTGCTGGCTAAATGCGCCCAAAGGCGGCCACATCCTCGCTTAAATTGCGGCACCAAATAATAACAAAAAACCCGTAATTTTGGTCGTTCAATTTTTTTTTTTAATTTTTGTGTCCCAAGTAGGGCTCCTCTCTGGAGCTCCAGCTGTGAGTGGCCCCCGCACGCGTTAGTGCTTTTGCAGGGCTGCAAGCAGCAACACTAACACCACGCTGTAGTAGCGGCTCCACTCTCATGGCCGTCGCTGCTCATTCTCCAACAGGACGGACGAATTGCGCTCGTCAGGGTTGCAGCTCATTAGCTGATCGTCTTGTTAGTCCGTCAACTCCTTACCACTCGAACGCTGGTACTCTCCAAAATTTAGTCGTAGTTGATGCCTGACAGCTACTCTGTCGACTCTCGAGTACGCATGGCATGATCGGGGAGTTGCCTCAATAAACGACTACTTTATTGCAATATAGACAACTCGAAGGCGTACCGAATTTCAACTCTCAGTACAACTCAGTCATATTTCAGCACTCTTTTCCATACACGTGGGAACTGGCTTGAGTGGATGAGGCTGAAATACTGGCCCATTGAGCGGATCTGCCACATTGATCCAGATCAGCTCTCGCGACTCGCCTATCACGTCATACTCTTGTCGTTGAGCTTGCAACTTTGTATCAGTTCCTCTCCTGGCCTGAAGCCTGCGGCATGAGTCCTTCTTCCCATCCATTATCGAGGAATCATTCATCATCTGCCATCTGAGCTTGGCCACCCCTCCATCTGTAGAGTCCACAAAGTCCACGCACGCTTGAACGAGTTCGGCACCACCAGCATCATCCGTGTCTCTTGCTGTCTCCATATCGCAGATGGTGCATAGTGGTGGCCTCAGAACTTCCGATACCTCTGCTTCTGGAACGGCTGCCAGCGTAGACGACGTGCTAACCACTGTCCGTTTTCCACATAGTAGGCAGCTATAGCACGTCCTGTGCCAAAAACACCATCCAAAACTGATGCAATCATCGCCGCGGCAGATCATCTCTCCGCAGACCCAGCATATGGACAACTTGACAATGGCGGAAGCGCACTGGTCGCAGGCGAGGCGTGCAGAATGACCGAGTACAATTGGATAGCCGGGTGTTGTACAGTGACAATAATTGCATATGAATTCGTCGTCTTTTTGTAATGCCAGGGTCGGTAAATCTGCTGTAGGCATCACTGTCGTGGCGCCTTGCTATCGATATTGGATAAATAATGATTTTCAAGTATTTGATGCTTCTCTGTGCTAGCTGATAAAGGACTGTCGGTTCAAACGAGTGTTGATTAAAGTGACCTGTTGATTGGAAAGCAGTGTGCCATCCAGTATGCCGCCGAGGCAAACAGCTGTTGGCCAATATCTCCATGTGGCAGGTAAGACGCACCTGCGTCACCAACAGTCACAGGGCAGCTGCAACTCTTCGAGGCAATGTCAAATAGGCAAAAACAGTTGATATTCTTGCTACACTGATTGATTCAGAAAAAAACAAAACACCTAAAAGGACAAACGCCGATAATATCCCTAACCCGCTTTTAAAACCAGAATACCGAGAGTGAAAAAAAATTAGCAAAAGTCGATGTTCCATATTGAATCATCGACTTGACAGGCTACCAGCAATTCATAGAGCTGTTCAAGCCGGCCGAAAACAGAAATACGGACGAAATCCAACGTTGCGGAGTAACCAACAAATAAATGTACACAGTGCTTGTAGTTGCACTCTTCAGACTCTTGTTTTGGGACGAGCAAGCATGTTCAGGCGGCTCATACTCATGCCTGGTTTCTTCGCCGGGCTAGCAGTTCTCGGTGTTGCAGTCGGAGTCTTGTTGAGCTGCTGTCTGCTCGGGGTCAGAGAAGCTGTACGATCCAGTCGTGCTCTCTTGACGCTGCTTTGCGGCGTGGAAGAAATGGCCTTGGCGGATGACAAGGCTGGGCGCTCAGCGCTGGTCGTGGTGTTCTTGCGCTTCTTGGAAGCGCGCTGGGCAGCCTCTCGCTCCGCATCCTCTTCATCGCTGCTTGGTCGGTGACGCTTTTTGCTCGTCAGCCCATGCAAGACGCCAGGTAGTGTCTTGGAAGATGACGCTGGGGCGGTGTTCTCTTTGTCCGGATGCGAGCTGAGAGCAGGCGGCGTGGGGAAGCTACCTGGCAAGCTAGCTGCCTGGTTGAGTGACTGTCTAACATGGCGAACGCTCGACTGGCCAACGGAGCTGCCAAATCCAGTCCGAGGGGCGTTGCCAAACTCGATAGTGTGGTCGCTGCGAAAAGTGAACGAGCTCGGCACTGAAGGCACCCGTTTTTTGCCACTGTCGCCTTTCGAATCAATGAGATCCTTGAACGCAGACAAGTCAGGATAGGCAACGTGGCCACCGGGTTCGGACACCGCATTTTTCATCTCCACATCTCGGGTGCTCCTTGGTCCCGAGGCGGATCTAAATCTGAACAAAGCGGACTTGAGTGGCGTGGGTGAGTTTTGGTCCACGGCTGCGCGCTTAGTCTCGGGTGTGAATGTCACCTTCTTAGACATCAGCTTACGACGAGGGGTTGTGAAGGGGGCGGGCGGCAGCTCCTTGTCGAGGCGCGGGGGCGCAGGAGTATGCGATCCGTAGAGCGCAGGCTGGGGAATGGCGCTACCAGAGGCAGATTCTGCGGCCGGCTGCGACCGGAGAATAGACTTTACTTTCTGCAGGCGTGTTGGGCTAAGAATCCGACGAGCGAACCCATCGGCTTTAGAAGTCAAGTTGGCCCCGGACAACGACTGTGCAAAGCTTGGCGTCGCAGACGCGGTCGCTTTGATCGGACTGGCAGATGACTTGGATGGGGTAGAGACCAATGAAATAGTCGGCTTCCGTGGGCTGGTCGGTACCTTCGTCGGCGTCGATGTCGATGGCACCGCCGTCTTTGTGGGACTGGCTGATTTATGCATTCTTGAGGATTTGGTAGGGCTCATCAAGCGTGAGAGAGTTGAATAGGGACGCGCAATGGTGCGGGAAGCAGTTGGGGTTGTGACAGGTTTGAGTTTGTTGGTTGATGTGTCATCCTCTTTGCGCTGCTTCACTCGCTTCACAGGTGGTCGCTCTGCTGGCGTTCGATCAGTCGCTTTACTGGGCGAGGAGACTTGATAGCTCTTCTTTGGCGAATCTGCGCCACTTCTGCTGTCCAAATTTGCAGCTGATGACTTGCGCTTCAAACTCTTCTTTGGTGTTTGGGACAAGTGGTTATAGACGTTTGTCTTCTGTGGAGAGGGTGAAGCGGTCGTCTTGGTCGGGGAATCAGTGAGGCTGGCTTTGGAGGGCGAGCGTTTCACACCGGCTATAACAGGTGTAAATCGGCTTGCTCTCCAAGCAGAAGCGTGTCCCTCAATAGACTCCATCTTGTCGAATTCAGCCGCGTGAATAGCGCTGTAGCGGCTCTTTGGCTTGGCGAAGCGGCGGTCGCCGATCACACCTCCATCAATGCCTTCGGCTTCGCGCTGAGCAACCAGTTCAACCTTAATTCTGGCGGCTTTCTCCTGCAGCTCCTCCATGATCTTTCTCGCGTCACTGCTGAGCGAGCCTCCGTTGGCAGATGTTGGCAGATCAAAGGTAAAAGACGATGTCGGAACCCCGGTTGACCGTGAAGGAGTCGCGGTCAAAGCAGTGCCGGTAGTTCTCTTATCGGATGTATCAATATCTGTGAAGCCAAGAGCTACTGCAGACGAAGGCTCGCCGATACTTTGATGAAATTTGCTGGGATGCATTTCGCTACGAGGTGGCCTGATCGCCGACGACGGCGGCGTAGAAGGGGCTGGCATAGGCGACTTTGCATTGGAGCGTCGGGGCGACAACGTCGCGACTGGTTCGACATCTTCAGTAACAGACAATAGTTCGGGAACCATCTTGGTACTCTACGCTTCGGTTAGCATCCCTCACGCACAAGTGGCGGTCAGCAAATTAGCTACCTTTGGGGTAGCAGCGATGCGCGCAGAGCGGCGCCTTGGGGGAGACATCCTGCCAGCAGACAGCAAAATGTCTGAAATCGAAGATAGGATACAGAAACTCCGAGATAGATTGACGTGGAGTAGCTCAACGGGCCTGTATATAGTGGAATGTTGTAGTATGAACGTTATTGATATGATGTCAACGGGGAGCGTGGAGGAAAGGAATGGTTTGTTGACATTAGTGGGGCGGTTTGTTTACTTTTCGTGGCCCAAGCTCCCAGAGGAACAATGTAGCGCCGTACAGTGCGTCTGTCTTTACGCACTGTACGTAGTAGCACTGTACGCGCATCACCCAGTAGTAATCTTGTCAGTGGCTCAACAGCATCCATCGCGCATGTGTAAGTCGTCGTTTCGAAAAATCAACTACATTCGGCACATACACGAAATTGTTGGACATGGGTAGTGAGTCTTGAATCCATTAGCTTTATAGCTGTCAGCGGCCCGCATTACCAGCCCAGTATACTCTGTGCCAGGTCTTGGCTTTTTAAATACTGTTACGTATAACAAACTTGTCAGTGACACTTCGTTGACATCGACGCGGGAACAAACGAATGCAATCGCTGTCTACCCCAGATTTCGGGACTGCGGGGAAGCGTGTTTGAGATGCATTATTGAAGGCAGCATTATTTATGGTTGATCGCGTCAATCTGGATGATGCCCAAGTACAGCCTTGATGGCAGACGGCCATTGCCGTGCGGTGCTTCCCATTTCCGACCCTCCCGGTCTCGCAAGTGCGTTGTTTTCACATGAGGAGACACAATCCCACTGACAGTACTCTGCAGGACTTTGCACTCTTTCTTCGCTTGACTAGTATGCGATTTTCTCACTGGGTGAACATCAGACTCCAATAAATGTCGCCGCCCAGGCCTGTCCTAAATAGAAACCCCTGAGCCATTAACGACAGGCAAGACGTGGCGACTCCGCTTCGCAAAAAACATTTGGTCATATGGTCACTTGCCACCTTGTAACAGATGAGACGCCATCAGGACAACGGCGCTGAGCCACCTTACGGCATTCATCAGTCAGGGCCGGAACAGGCGGGAAAGCCCAAGGAGATTACTTGACTCAACAGATGGGGTAATACCAATGGCAAATGTCCTTGCTAGGCTTCCCGCCACATCCCGTTCCCTGTTTGATCGACGCCTAGGACCCTTTGCACCGCCTTGCGCCTATCGTTGACGTTTCTCGTAGGGGCAAATATTGATGAACATCGCTTGCGCCGAGCCTCTGCTTATACCCTTGCAGCTGCCTCACTTGACAAGATCTGCTAGTCTAGGAGAATTCATTCCCTGATTCATGGGCCTGTGTCCACAAGGAGGCTGGCCTGTGAACCAGCCATGACGTGCCAGGAGTGTGTCCACAACATGATCACGCAGGCCTCAGGATTGATGTCGCTTGGGGCGAAATTTCCTAAACAAGAAGGTACTCCTGAACAAAAGAAAAACGTGTAACTGCAAGGCTGTTCGTCTCACTCAAAGAATCAGCAAGTTGAAATGAGACCAACGTGTGAGCTGAGTCGTGTTGTGCTCAGGACAGACCACGCCAGAATACGACGGTAGTACGACAGTGGTGCCAGCAATCATGCCAGACCGAAAGCGGTTGAGCTGATCAGGGTCTGACTGCGAAAAACCGATAGCTCATTTGCCAGGACCAAACTCACCGGAAAACTTTCTTGTACGCCGACAGGAGAGGTCGGGCGCATAACAGAGCCTATGTACTACCAACACAACACAGGATAATGTGATCTAGGCGGCCAGTGCTCGCCACATCCTTGTGATCTCCGTTTCCACAAATCTTAGGAGGGGCTAGTCAAGATGGATTGGAGACGGCTCATAAGCGATTGGAGCCATGCTGCGACTCGTACCTATTATTTATTAGAGGCAGAGACTACGAAAGAAAAGGGTTCGACCAGTTGGTCTGGAAGGCGCAGAAGGGCTGACTCCACCATGAATTGTGCGTTTGGGTCCGTCGGAAAAGCCACCAGCATCTCGTCCATAGAAAATGGAGAGGATGGGTCGCTAGCAAAATTGCATCATTGCGCCATACTGTAAAAAGCTTAGAACAGTGCAAGCAGTGTAACGAGGGCCTATTGCAGTGCCGTTGTACTAATAGTGAGCATATCAAGAGAATAATGATAAGTTCTGCCTTTTCTGGTGCATGTGGCTTGCATTTAGACCGTGAAGACGCCCTATAATGAACATATCAGGATTTTCCGTTGACCTAATCAGCCCGATTAGATAAGATCAGTTAGTTGAAGCAAGGAATGGTCTACTAGGATTCTTCTCAACTGTATGGAGCCTCGGACATGCGTAGCTGAGGCTGGATACTAGACCTGGGTCTATTTGCGAGAACCAGATTGGCTGCACTACGACGAGACTTGGTCGGGTCGTCGCCGTGGGCTTCCGGTGAATCGGTACGAGGCAATAAGGTACCAGGGCTTCAAATTGCGGGCCAGGCCAGTACTTGCCCAAGAGCGAGCCGTTGGACGGTCTGGTGGTGGTATCACACTGGTACAGATGAGACGAAAGGCGACTTGGCGCCGAAGCCTGTCCTCGGTCAACTTGTACAGCTATTCCCAGCCAATCAGCAACAGTATCCGGAAGCCAGCCGGCAGCATTGAAGAGGCAGATGAATGACCTGGCAGCGCTCGTCAAAGAGGCCAGCTCAATGGCTCATGCTGAGGTACTGCACAATCTCCAACAACTGCTTTCGAAAGATCGGCACGGACGCAATCTGTCTCCTGTTGCGCAAACGAGACAACAGCCCTGAACTGAATAGATATCCTATCCGGCTGCCTTTTTAAGAGTAGGGGTTGGACTGGGGCCATCTCTTCAACCTCCCTCTTTCAGTAGAGCGCCAAATGGCGGGTGTCACGTTTGCGAGTCAATGAGCTAGACTAGCCAGGCGCTAGGCCTCTGCGGAGTGTCTCCAGAAGTCCACTAGATTTCTTCGCCAGAAAGTCTTTTGGGTGAACGAGATAATTATCCCATGAGTTTCAGTTGTACCCAGGGCTGCTGTTAGAACGGAGTTTTGCGTGGCGCGTGGCCGCCCCTCCCCTGTCATTCTCGGGACCATGGCAATGGTTTTGGAGGGGATGAGACGGCAGAGTTGGAGATGCACGGAGATGCCTGGAGTGGGGAGGGAGAAGTTTCGAACCATGGCGGTGGCTTGTGTACAAGTGTTTACTGTTGTACGTGCCTGTGCCGCCCGTGAAGCCTTGGGATCAAGTCGACGTCCCGTACTGCATGCCCAGCTCCGTAGGTGGATTCGTTGGTTACTTGTCTTGTTACACCAGCTATTATCTCTTGCCAATCGACGACAACACAGCGAAAGATGGCTTTCCAGATTACCTCCCACACGCCTGGTGGATATGGCCTGCTGCTCAACTAGCGTGGCCTACCAGTAAAAGCTCTGGGGGAAGCGCTCGCACTTCATGGCAAGCAGGGGTGAGGAGGCTACACTGGCTACATGTTATCATCGTAAAGGCAGCTTTGGGCAACAGCGAACCCAGGAAACGAGCGAATGCAGGAGCACCCCTGGAGCAGCCACCTCCAAGCTAACGACTCAACCAGCCCAGCAGCCCCATCTTGGTCCTTCAGTCCAAGTGGTTCCAGTGCTTGAGACACGCACCCTGGTGGCTCCATTCTGTGCACTGTATGGGGTGCAGGAATCAAGCCATTGCGTTCAACAGTTTCCACAGCGCAGGGAGTGTATGCATACCGTGCTCGGTACAGTGCGTCGTAAGAGGCTCTTCTCCTCTTCCCCCGCGCGTGCCTTGGACAAATCCACAACAGCCCAGGCAGAGGACGGCCGACGGCAAACCCGCCCACTCCAAGATGGATGGATGGATGGGTGGATGGAGGAGAGGATGGGGCAGAGTTCCAGGCCATGCTGGTGGCCGCTCCACCACAGCTGCCGCCCACGAACAAATCATGATGCCTGTCCCTGGTGGTGAGGCTGCTTGCCGCCTTCTCGCAAGTCAGGTACTCCGTACTTCCCATTACATAAAAGACTCGGGGCCGCCTCCCCCCGTTCCCTCATTGTTTCCCCGGCTTTGGCTCTGCGACAACCCCAGAACAAACGAATCTGTCAGCCAAGGCTTTTTTTGGCCACTCTCATCTGTAAAACGAGAGACTGGAAAAAAACGACGTCTGTTTCTTTTGCCATTCTCTGTTCCCCGGCAGCCGACGCTTCCTCTCGCCTGGTTGCGACATCCACCGCACCAGCATTCAGCCACCAACCACCAAAAGCACGTCGCCCGCCGCCGCCCGCTTACAACCCTACCAAAGTACCTAAACAAGGTACCAAACCAGGTCACAAGTTCCCGCAGAATTTGCCCAAGCCTCGCTGCCGTAGCCGGACTAGCATTGCCGTGCTCAACCACCACTTGCCATCATCCCCCGCTTCTCACCAGCCCCGTCTCAGCTGGCCGACCTACTTTTTACTTTATTTTTTCCCTCTTCAATCCTATCCGTCTGCATACGCATATATTCTTATCAATCCTGATCCGACTTACACTGGCGCTTGCATTGAGACGACCCTGTCCTGCTGCCTGATCGTCTTTCACCCTGCCTGTTCCTGCATTCCCCGTGCGTGTTGTCACTCAGCGACAACAAGCCCTCTGAACAGTACACAATCTCCGGCATATACGCATGGCAGCCAAAAAAATGTCCATTGACAGCAAGCCCAAGCCCTCCCATCGGGATGAGAGCGAGGACTCTGCTGGCTCTACCCCCGAGGGTGACCGGAACCCTGTTGCACCCGTCACAACAGAACCCGCACAACCCAAGCGAAAGGGTGGCCGCAAGCCGGTGAGTCGTCATGAGCCCTAAGGCCTCTTACATCATGACTAACGCCTTTGCAGATTTATGCTACCTCTGAGGAGCGCAAGCAAAGGAACAGACAGGCTCAGGCCGCCTTCCGCGAGAGGCGCACCGAGTACATCAAGCAGCTCGAGGAGACTATCCAGATCCACGAGACAAACCTGCACAGCCTCCAGACTGCCCACCGCACCGCTTCCGATGAATGCCTCATGCTACGCTACAAGAATTCGCTTCTCGAGCGTATTCTTTTGGAGAAGGGCATTGATGTCCACGCCGAGCTCCAGGCCAAGACTGGCAGCCCAACCCTAGGCCCAACCCATATGCCACAGAACATGGTGCAGCCCCCTTCCCTTCACAGGCCCATCATGAACCGCGCTCGCAAGTCGGTATCTGCCCTCGCGCCCAAAGTTGAGGCCAGCAACACTGCCATGACTGGCGTCAAGACGGAGACCTCTCCCAAGGCTCATCCTACTCCTTCCCCCAGCAACACAGGCTCTGCCTTCTCCCCCAGCACAGAGCATGCCGCCATCAAGGCCCACGCTACTAGCGGCTCGCGTTCACATATGCCCGCCATCCTCACAGGAGCCTCTGGTCAGCCGCTCATGGACCGACGTTCTGGCTCTGTCGTCAGCTCTGGTGCTCCCTTCTACTCACACACTGGGTTCCATAGCCACCTCGATCCACTCGAGCATGAGTATGACCACCACGGAGACATGATGCAAGACTCGGAACTGGACCATGATGCCGGTGCTGAGTCCTACCCTCACACCTTTGGCGCTGGCGACAACATGATTGTATCGCCCACCTCCACCACAGCCACCCATCAGATGCATGGATCCGGCCCGGGCTTTTCCTCCATGAGCCAGCTCCTGGAACAAAACTTGGATTGGGACCCCTTTGGGCTCAGCGCTAGCATGAACTTCCCTGCCCAACAATATCAGTTTGAACAGCCCGCACCTCTACGATAGGAGCTGGGCCAGTGTCGGTCGCAGACCACGCAAAGCCTTGCTGCCGCTGCTGAAAAGCGTGGAGTAGGCAAGTTGCAGCTGCGATGATGATTGCTGGCTTCTGATTTCCCCTTGATTCGAATTGCACCAAAAGACGACACGACATTTACGATTACAACTGAACACCAAATTGATGCACCAACCAACTCGAAACCACCCCGTGCCACGGGCAAGACGTCGCAACACGGAGATGCACAGCGCTTTAGCAGAATAGCCTAATTGACCTACCGCATGCGGTACTCTCACTTACGAGCAACTCACCAAGACGTGCAATGCCGAGCCGGCCCAGATCAAATAAAGAGATTTGGGCCTACCAAGGCAGAGCGCGTGCATTCTCTCACCCCGAACTTGGGAATGACATCTTGTCCCACCAACCCCTTTGCTGTCTTGGCATCAGCAGCACCCTGTTTATACTATCGATTTAATACGACTTTACTTGCTTTGTCTTATACTTTTACGGCACTTGAGCGATTCATTTGGCGCTGGAACTTACCAGATGCCTGCTCTTTGGACAATTCTTTTTTTTTCTTGTTCGCAACACAAGCTCAACCACCTTACCCCGCGGTTGAAGCCAATTCCCGACACTTTCGCAACAAGCTTGCCGACAGCTGTACAGAAAGAAAAAAATAAACTTTGTTTCTTTTTTTTTGGCGTTTGACGGAGATGAAAAAAGTTATCGCGGTCGAAAGGATTGCAAGGGCTTGCCTAAAAAAGGGCTTGCCGCTTGATACCACACTGACCCTTAGCGAGACTATTTTGAATATACTAGCAGTGTTTTGTCACACATGAGCGTGTACTATGGTGGTGTTTTACGGCGGGCAGCGGACTTTACGACGATAACGACCGTCGGTAATGAATTGGTAATTATGGGATAGTGGCTGGTTTTGTTTTTGTTCTGGTTTTTTGTTTCTGGATGATATACCCCGGGCTTTCTTTGCTGGCATTTTGGAAGGAACTTTTTCTGTCCCTTTACCCCTTTTTTCACTTTCTTCTTTACTTTTCTTTTCCCGCGCTTGCCGGCGAACGCTTTCGAGCGATCCGGAGCTTTCTGAGACTGGCTCTGGACCCCTGTCTCGGGGATGAGTCCGATGTCTCGGGACAAGGCCTCTCTATTGCCGAAATGCAATCGCAAGCCTTGGCGCTGGAACATGACCACTTATATTGTCACGTCTACTCGCCAAGCACGCCCGCGTCTGCTACATTCCTTGACCAGCGCAATCTAACGATTGTTGGCTGGATGGAGGCGTGTACAGACCAAGGGCCCAGACCACCACCAATCCTGTCAGCAGGACTTAGGTTAGCAGATGCCAACTGGGATGGCGATAAAAGCCCATGACGCGAGATGGAAGTCGGCTGGATTTGCCGATGATTTTACAGTTCCCCCTGCGGTGCATTCTCTATAATAATATACTACATGCTAAATCAGTGTGACGGTGTAGAGACGTAATGGTGTAGAGGCATACAGGGTTTCTTAGTCTTCTTAGTTTTTAAATAGTCTGATGATAGTCCCCCATAGTAATTGACTGGTCTGTGGAGGACTTGGAGGCCTGGGTGTCAGGGTGGTGAGGGTATCGATTCGGGCAAAGAAGACCTTGGGCGAAGATATAGGTCATTTATATATACACATTGGAGGGCTCGTCTCATAAAATTGTGTACAAAACTGCTGCGACACCCCATCCAAACGCCAGGATAACACCCACGCCAGCATCTCTAGTGTTGGAAGCGGCACCGCTCCCTGTGCTATTCGACACCAACGCCGCTTTGCCCACATCTGCTGCATCATCAATCGTACAGACGACTTTGCATCCGCCGTGGCTCCCAGCCCTACGGGCCATCCTACTACCACCACTCGCTTCGCCCAGGGATCGCTTGTTAGCATCCGTGGTATTATACAGCATCTCAATCCACTGGATCTGCAGGTTCGCCTCGTCGCCGACCGTCATGTTGCCGCTCCACGAGCCGCCGTCGCTCCACGCGTTGAAGTTGACGGCCGCGGGGTCCCGCGGCACCTGAAACGCGATGCTGGCGGCCTCGCGCCCGTCGACGTACCAGACGCTGCGCTGCGGGGTCCAGTCGAGCCGGTGGACGGCCCAGTCGGACCACGCGGCGCCGCCGGGCAGCGTCGCGTTGCGCGTGGCCCCGGCCACCTCGCCCTTGCCGGGGAGGTCCGACGGCTGGTTCGTGTACTGGATGACGGAGCGCGGGTCGCGCGTGAGCACCTCGAGGTCGGCCTCCTGCACCTTGGCCGGGTCGTCGGCGCCGCGGTACGTGAACATGGCCGTCACCGCGCCTGGCGCGCCCACGGTGCGCGCCCGCATCCGCAGCGAGAGGAACCGGTAGCCGGCGCCCGCTGTCTGGAACTCGGCGGCGGTCTGAAAGCCTGCGAGGCGCTTTGTGCGCATGGTGAGAAACGTAGCGGCAGCGTCGTCGCTGCTGTCGTTGCCGCTGGCCTTTTCAATGTAAATGTTGCTCGGCGAGTTGATCATGTAGACGGTGGCGTCGTTGGACAGGCTGTTCTTGTTGCGGTCGCTCGCGGCGCCCTTGCTGTTGTCCCAGTTCTCAATCTCCCAGACGCTGGTCCAGGCGTCCGACTTGAAAAAGTCGCTGCTCACCGACGCCGAGGCGACGTTGGCCGTGTCCTCGACCACGTCCGGCACACCAGCATGCTGCGACAGTTGCCGAAAGTCAAAGAAGGCGTGTTTGGCATAGTAGCCAGGATTTGTGCCGTTGGAGAGAAAGCAGCCGCAGCTGGCGTCCTCGACAGTCTCCGCGGCCGTTGCTGCTGAGAAGAGGGACGCCGTCGCCAGCAGCGCGGTTATTTGTCGAGCCCGCATTGCAAAAGGGGTTTATGTAAGTGGTTAAAACAATGGGACTGATCGCGATGAGTTTTATGGTAGTACTCAGACAGAAGAAACGTAATATATATTCCCTCCTCTAATCTCACCTTGCACCTCTTCCCGTGAGGCCGCTGCAGAGGCGCAGCGCGGCGTTCTAGATCGTGGGTGCCCGAGATTCGGCGGCCACGCCGGGTGGGCGCGCGCGACTCAGCCCGTCAGTCAGCGACAAAGAGACAAGGCAAGTCAAGCGCTGTCTGCTTGAGATCTCACAGGGCTGCTTATTTTTACTAGTTCATGGGGTGGAGTGTGCGTCAAGTAGCAAGCTTCATCGCAAGGCGGAATTCATCGGTGAACTGGCCGGTCGAGGTCATGGTCATTCCATGCTGACGCCGCCTTATTTGCTATTGAGCTTCCCTTTTCATCAAAGGAACAATGACAGTGTATCCGTAGAGTGGTGAGGGAGACGGGCTGTGCCTTGGGTCCGTCGGCTGCTTGCTGGCAGAGTGTCAGCAGTGTAACCTACATGCGGACGACCTGCAAGCACAGCATGACCAGGAAATTAGAAATTTCTCCATTCAGGTTCCTTCAAAGTGCAAGCAGTTGCTATGTCCAGCTTGATAAGAACTTATCGATTTCCAACGCCATAGATGCTCATGATGTTGCAGAGCAGGATTCCACGTGATGGGACGCAGGTCCCAGCTCACCGCCCACCTAATCTGGCGAAAACGAGCGATGACGACCATTCTGCCTGCAAGACCGTTCGTTATCCCTGCAAATCTGCAAGTCAACCACCACGCCGCCTCTCAAGCTCTTTTCGCGCCGCGCCACATCGCACATGCAATCAGGCGCTTCATATCCAACAGACTTGCAAAGATAGCGTCTCTGCATCCTCATTCATAGGTGCCCAAGTATCACAATGATGGCTACTTTTCCAGACGCTCACCATTGTACATGATCACAGGAGCATCACCACCACAACAATACATCCCGCGCTAAATCTTGCCTTCTCATCACTGCGCAGACCTGAAACGATGGCTTCGCCGGTCCAGGAAGCGCAAGTCGAGGACGCGGAGCGCGCTGCCCAGGAGCAATCCCGCCCGGAACTTGCAGCAGACGAGGACGCATCTGTCGCAAAGCCTCCCGCTGACGACGACAACGACAACGACGACGACGACACGGCGGAGAGCGCAAAGACGAAGCCATCTGTCGAGGAAAACGGCACGGCGGGCGAAGACCCTGCCACGCAGTCAGACCTCGAGGACGGCGAGGTAGAAGCAGCCGCGGACACCGCGCCGCCGCCCATCGGTCCCCCACTGCCGAGCGAGCCCGTCCCCTCCGACGACGGCTGGGACTGCCAGTTCGACACCGGCACGCAGGCGTGGTTCTTCCACAACCGCTTCACCGGCAAGACGCAGTGGGACAACCCGCGCATGCCCAGCGCACCCGGCACGACCACGATGGTCGCGCCACCACCACTACCTCCAGCACCCCCGGCGCACGAGGCGGCGGCGGCGGCGGCGGGCGGCTACAACCCGGCCATCCACGGCGACTACGATCCCAACGCGTGGTATGCCAAGGGCACGCAGCAGGACGCCGAGGACGCCGCTGCTGACGAGGCGCAGGCCGCCGCCGACGTGTACGCGGCGACGGTCGCGTTCAACCGGTTCAGCGGCGGCTTCCAGACCGAGGAGAATGGTCCCGGGCGGCACAGCGACGAGGCCAAGTCGCACCGCCAGATGAATGCCTACTTTGACGCCGACGCCGCCTCGGCCGCGCACGACGGCCGCAGCCTCCGCGCCGAGCGCCAGGGCAAGAAGCCGTCCAAGGCCGAGGTCAAGGCCTTCAAGGAGAAGCGTCGCGCGCGCAAGGAGGAGAAGCGAAGGGCATGGCTGCGGGACTGATAGCGTCGCGCGAACTGGGGGCTTTTCATCATGTCGGATATGGGATAGATTTCATCTTTTTTGTTTTTGTTTTGTTTTTTGTTTTGGTTGAGGCGTTGACGTCGTACTCGCGGCTTGGTTCCTGCACTTGCATTTTGAATGTGTTGGAAACGGCGCTGTTTTTCAAAAGTCTATATAGGCTCGATACATTCTATATACCCAATTATAAATCTATACAGAGAGACATGGCGAGAGATTTTAAAGGTGGTCACAAACGTTCAGCTTTTGTCTATCCTTGGTATGCAAAACAAGACAACCGCTAGCTATAATTTATTCATCGTCCTCGTCCTCGTCGTCCTCGAGCTCCATATTCAGATGCACGCTCACATCGCTGTCATCACCGTCGTCGCCCTCTGCCTCTTCTGCCGGCTTCACAACCACCGGCGCAGCGGGCTTGGCCTTGGGCAACTCTGCGGGCTTCTCAACTTCGAGACGCTTCGCCGGCGCTGGCTCATCGGCGCCGTCGTGCTTGCGCTTAGGGGGCGAATCAGAAGAAGCAACGGCAGAAAAGCCATTGTCAACCGCACCGCTTCGTGCCGCAAAGGGGTTTTCCTGTGGCGCATCGTTGCCGCTCTTCTTGGGCAGTGATGTCAGAGAACCGAGCTGCGACAAGTCCTCTCCTTTCGTAGGCTCTGCGTCAGTTTCGAGAACGTCGCCATCTGCCATCTCTTCGTCGCCGTCAGTCAACCCCTCTGCTTCTTCCTGCTCTTCCTCCACCTCTTGGAAACTGGCGAACATATCGCCCGAGCCATTGATGTTGCTTGAGCGGAGGTTACTGCGCAGAATCTCGAGACCCTGGTCTTCGGGGTACTGTCGGCAGAAATAGGGCAGGATACTAGGGTACAGGCGGCCGCGTTGGTCCTTGTAGGGATTCAGCACGCTTGAAAGCATGGCGTCACGATTGGCTGTGACAATAGCAGTCTTGTCAATGAGACCGCGCATTGTCGGCTTGAGATGGCCTTGCGTCAGCGAAGAGAGCAGAGTCGCCAGAAGCCTCGAAGCAGCATTCTTGTGAGCAGGCTCAAGCTTAAGGCTGACATCAGGGACGCTAGACTCTGGCTTAGCCAGAAAGAGATCCACGTTGGCGATTGCAACGCTGCCTCCATTCTTCTTGGTTTCTTTGCCGGACGGTGTGGGCTTTTCTGCAGGCTTGAGAACACCAGCGTCTTGTTGGAGATCGCGGCAACAGGCGCCGAGAATAGGATCGAGCATGTCGACGGTAGTCTTGGGCATCGTAGAGCCCGCGACATGGAGAAGTTGGTCCAGAACCTGGTAGCCAATGGTTCGGATGTGCGCAACGCCCATACCAGACTTGACAACTCGGACGAGATGGTCGAGAGACTCGGGTACAAGGGGAATCATGTCGCGATCGAGTTGCTGTACCATGGTCAATAGAAGAGACATGGCGGCGACGTGAAGATTCGGAATGACGCTCCATAGCTCATCTTTTTCGTCTCGGCCAACCCCAGCATTCGTGTCCAGAGCCTGGTCCCAGGTTTGAGTCTTTGGTGATAGCCGGGCAATAACGCAGATACGGCAGACAGCATCCAGATATGCACCAATAGGGACAATGACAGCTGATTTGGTAGAACAACGCAGAGTCTCCTCCAAGTACGAGAATAGGCCAGCTAGGCGCTCAGCTCCGGCTGTGACCCCAGTCCATGAGGGAAGCTGTTCAGGGCTTGATTCGTCTCCTCCTCTGGGCTCGCCGTCAGTCGACACTCGGGTTCTGTCATAGCCACTGGTAGCCTGCCATGATTCGTCAACGGCGCGCAAGACCTGATCGGTTGTTTGATGGAGATCACGTAAGATGGTATCGATTAGCTTGCCCCATTCATCGCTGCCACTAGACTTGGCGGCAACGAAGTGCATGGAGATGACCAGTCTTCTAGCAGCACGTGTCAAGCTTGCGGGTACATGGAGGGTGTCTGAGCAAGTGGGTGCGAGATATGGCCTCACAGCTGTACGCAGTTGCGAGCTAAGAGGGCGGAGGGTAGCAGGATGGTGGGGGATCAAAGTGTGCAATGCTGCACAGATGGTCTCGGACACATGGGGTGGCGTTGAGGAGTGTGCTTTGAGCAATTGGACGCAAGCAGCTCCAAATGCTGGAATAGTGGGCGTTGCAATTTCTCGGATCAGGGTTTGGTAGGGCTGAATGAGGATGTAGATGCGAGTAATTGTGATGACGGCAAGCTCTTTGGAAGCAATTGGGTCTCCTTTCTGTGGGTTGGTTGTCAGCATTGGCATAGTGAAAGAGTGAAACTGATGAGTATTACGTACCTGAACGATAGAGAGCAGGCCATTGACCCAAGGTCCAGCGGTGCGAAGAATTTCCCAACCGCCCACGTCGACAATGGCTTTGATGAGGACAACGGCAACGAAGCGACCTTCTCGACTCCGTCCTTCCAGCAACGTCGTGATGGTTCTCTTCAGCTTATGTACCAAAGCGGATGTCGAGGCATCCTCCTTGGCCTTTGCATCATGCTGCGCGGCCAGCACGTCCTTGCAGCGCAAAACATTGTGCGTGAGAGCAGGCAGATGCTGGGGTAGCAGGTTGGGCGGCGTGGAAGTGAGTTTGCGGCAGAGAACCCGCAGATCAGGGGGGCATTGTGGCGCCATTGAAGCCAACCGGGATTGGTCGCAAAGCGTGTGAGGAGGAGGAGAATAGCAGCCGTACACGGGTTGGGTTGGGTGAAGGCTCTATCAGATGCCAAAAGCCACTTGGATCCGAGTCGGCAGCTTTCGCGGGGGATGAATGCGTGGGCTGGAATGTAGGATTCGGCCAAGTTGAAAATTAAATGAGGGAGATGTACAGAAAACCAATTGGGGTGCAGGATAAACGCCAAAGCGGACCTGGGTTAGGAGATGTGCAGAACGAGGCTGAAAGTATTGGTACCGACGGCGACGGCTGGTGATGATTTTTTTTTTTTTCTCCAATGTGAGGTAGCTCGCAGAGTAGCGGCCCACTCGAGCTGCAGGTGGGGGAAGCGCTGCAGCTGTATGGGTTAGTGGAGGGAAAGGCAGGTACAGCACTGTCAACCACTGAACTCGCTGTAGAAGCAAGGCTCTTGGTGTTTTCAACAACTGTCAGGGCGGCCCAAAAATAAAGAGAAAGAAAGAAAACGTGTTCAAGAATTTGAACTCATGGCTACCTTGCCCCTAGATATTTTCTAATTAAAAAGAGTGTTGTAAGCCAGTCGAAAACACCCCGCGCTGGCGTTGTATTGTGCACTGAAGAGTTCGCAAGGCTGTGTGGGGTTCAGGGGACCATGGCCCATGGGGCTCTAGGGCGACGCTGATTGGCCCTGAAATCGCAGCTAGCAGACGCCCAACGTACAGGCACCTGGCAGACGTCCGGAATTCCCCTAGAGCCCGCTAGAAAACGGCCCTGAAGGCCTGGAAGACGCTGCACTCACAAGCTGTAGCGCATCTTTCGGGGCCGAGGCTCGCTGTTGTCACGGACCTGGCTGGCTTCTGCAGCCCCTCAAGTCCCCCCGGTTCCGCCTCGCATATGCCATTGTCGGGATCGTCCAGTCTTTCTGGGGTATTTTGTATCAGCAGATATATCGTGGGCCTTCGTTTCCTCCCCTCTTCCCCCTTCAAGCTTTTGCGTTTCAGTGTCACCATGTGCTAGGCCGCTTGTTCTGTCGCTTGAGCTCTCTCTTCCCTGCTTTGATTGCCCGACCAGCCGACCCACCAGCCACCACGCATCATCGTCACCCTGGGTAGCCAGCCGACCTTCTCCTGACCCGACCAGAGCACAGGCTGTCTTGCGCTTCCCAGCCTATTGCGTTGGAGCTTCTGTGCAATCATGACGGTATGTTCATCTCGCCATTTCGCATTGTAGCAATGTGCTTTGCGATTATGCCCAGTTTACTGACACCGCCTCCCGTCTCCCTGTAGACCAAAGCCGCCAACTACATTCAGCAGCTCGACAATGCCCGCTGTCGAGGCGATTGGGCTGCGGTGCCCGAGCTCGTCCGCAAAGTGCGCAAGCATGCTCCCCAGCGAGAATGTATGCTACCAGAGTCTCCTCAATTGCGTCTGCAAGCTCTTGCTAACTTGCGCTCTCTCTAGGCCTCGCCCTGACCGCTGAGACCGAATGTGCCATTTCCAGCGCGACTACCGGCGCCGAGCGACCTTCGATTGCCGCCATCGTCGAGAAGCTTAACGTCGATGCCACGATACCCAAGCTACGCGCTGCTGTCGAGGGCGAAACTTCCAGCACGCAGGATGCGTTCCAAGCTCGCGTTTGCGTCGGCTGGATGTACTGGGTCGTTACCGAATATAGCCTCGCTCTCGGCCATCTTCCCAGTGGCCTAGCCGAAGCGGGCCAGGACGCCCGCGACTCCCTGACCGAATGGACCAGCGTCTGTGCCCTGAAGTCTGCCTACCTCAGAGCCAATTGTCTCATGCGCGACAGCCAGCGCCAGTCAGCGCTCGCCGCCTTCCAGTCCGGGCTGCCTTCGCTCGACCGCGTCTGGGGCGGCCAGCCTGTCCAGTCCCAGCTCAAGTACTGGTCCGAGCTTTACCTGACGGAATACTGTGTCTTGACGAGTGACTCGATTCGTCAAGGAGACGCCACATTCGACCAGCAAAATTCCATTTCCTGCTTCCGCGCCTGGGCTCGATACTGGGAGGCCATGGCTGCCCCCGTTACTGGAGGCTTTGGCTTCAAGGGCTCCGCCGCATCCGTCCCTCGACGAGCGATATGGAGCGAATACTACCAGGGACTCTCCAAGCATCTTCTCAATGACGACGCCTTCTCCCCTGCCAACTTTGGCAATGCCTCTGCCGACACCCCTGTTCGAACCCAATTGCGAATGGAGCTCAAGCGTGTCGAAGCTTCCTACGAAAGGCTTCTCCTGTCCGAGACTGCATTCCCCCGAGCTGACGAGCATCGCACCGAGGTAGAAAAATTTGTCAAGCAGGTCATCGATAATTGGACCATTCTCTGTGGTCGTGGTTGGAGCGAAAAGGATCTTGGCCAGGGTGGCCGTGCAGGCATCAGCCGCGGCGTCCTCGATACCTTGTACAGTGCTGCAACCAAAACCTACCACTCCACGCTCATTCTCCGATCACTATTCAGCGTTCATGTCTCCGTTGCCGAGTTTGACCTTGCATTCAAGGCTCTAGACTCATACCTCGAAATCGTCAGCAAAGGCAAAGCCCGAATCGCCAAAACCGGCATTCAGGAGCCTAGCCTGGATAGCGACGCCACTGTTTTGGAAACCATGGCCCAGGCCATCATGACGCTCTGCCTTTACGGCCACCATAAGTCTGCAGAAAAGGCTCGCCGGCTTGGTGCTGAGCTTGAAGACTGGCTTGCCAGGCTACCGCAGAACCAACCTACTAGCGAATCCAGTAGCTATGTTCCACCCCGCGTTATTTCTCTCGCTTGGCAGGCCATCGGCTTATCCCATGCTCATTGGTCTCGCTCAACATATGAAGCAGCGTCCCGCACCGAGATTCAGTCCAAAGCTATTCGATGCCTACGCAAGTCGCTATCTTCCGAATATGGCCGCTCGAAAGACACTCGCAGCATATTTGCCCTCGGTGTGCTCCTAGCTGAACGGAAAGAACTCTCTACTGCCGTCGAGATTATCCGGTCCACCCTCATGTCCGCCAAACGTGATGAAAGCAGCATCAACGATGAGCTCTACAGTGGCCCTTATTGGCAAGAGAGGGCACTTATTCCCATGTGGCATCTTCTGGCCTTGCTTCTCAGCGCTCGCCAGGACTACGCCATGGCCAGTAGAGCTTGTGATGGTGCTGTTGAACAATTCAAGGATCCGTCCCTCCTCTTTGGAAAGACAGAAAGCTTCAAGAGCGACCATCTCAATGACGCGGACGCAAACAGCATCTCAACAGAGGTTCAGAGTGGGCTAGTCGATGAGATGGATGATTTCGAAAAAGAGGAGCTTCTTGAAGTAAAGATGACGCAGTTGGCCCTCGTTGAACTACAGGATGGACCGAATGCTGCGGTCAATGCCAGCTACGAGCTTCTTTCACTGTTTACTCGTCTATTTGGCAACCTTTCAGCCCAGCCAGCTGCGCATTCACAGTCTGGCGCAAGTTCCAAAATACCGTCGGGTCGCAGCAGTTTACGTGGAAGCATCTTTAGTTCCAAGGAGAAGTCGCGGGCGCTGTCGAGGCAGTCGGATGAGGCTCCGGGTGATAGGGGAACTGCACTCCCCATCAGGCCAGCTACCTCGCAGACGGTGACACCTTCCATCCAAGTCACAGATGAGACACCGCGACCACCAACTTCCCGCCGCACTAGTGTTGGCCCTGGAGATCCTCCCCGACGCAACAGTCTCAAGAAGAGAAATCGTAGCCAGACCAGGGGACAAACATCCACCAATGGCACCCTACCTCACCAAAGCAGCCATATTGATGGCGAGCCCTTTTTTACACCCAGTCCTGATGGCAGCCAATTCGACGCGCCAAGAGGTCCACCGGTCGCCATGGCTTCTTCGCTCCTCACACGCGAAAAGACTGTTTCCTCAATCACCTCTCGTGGCTCGATCATGTCAAGGGGCACAGAGTTTTCAGACCTTTCATTGGAATTGACACATGTCCCCTCACATCTATTGCCCTTGGTGCAGTTCTCCAAAGACAAGGAGAAAGGTAGACGCACCGCCATTCTCGTCAAGGTCTGGACAATGATTGCGGGTTTCTATCGGCGGGCAAATATGCTGGACGAGTGCAAAGCTGCCATTGCGGAGGCGCAGAAACTAGTACAGAGCTTGGAAACCGAGGCGACTCGCGACCCCTCAGTCAATGGAGCCGCAAGGTCCACCGTCTGGGCAGAGAAGAAGAGCATCGAGGCTCTTTGGGGCGATGTTTCCTCAGAGGTATGTTGAACTTACACATCTCTTCTTTTTCTGTCGCAACTCACTAACGTCGCGTAGCTTGGTTCGCTCTCTCTCGCCAGAGGCAGGCCATTTGAGGCCAGAGCCGAATTCGAGAACGCCCTGACGCATTGCCCCGACCACCCCGCTGCAACAATTGGCTTGTCGAATATTCTTCTTGATATCTACAGCGAGACGCTGCTGCCCGAACCTGCCATTCCAGCACTGGCCAACAGCGAGACTGGGTCCGACCCAGCCAGCGTTGCTCTCTACGAGCACAGCCGCAAGGCGGCCTCCGCTGGCGCGAGCACCCTACCGTTCCTCGCGCTCGGCCTTGGGCCGTCGGCCGCCGTCGACGACGAACCGGTTCTATCCCCGGGCACCCAGCCGACTGCCGTCTTCAAGAGCGCCCAAGATAGCAGCGACAACCTCCCTGCGCCGTACAAGACGACCAGCCTGGCGCTGTCCGACCGCCTGGCCGCCCGTGATCGCGCATACACGCTTCTCTCTGGGCTGACGAGATTGGGCGCGGCGTGGGACTCGTCGGAAGCGTGGTTTGCGCTCGCGCGTGCCTACGAGGAGAGTGGACAGCCCGACAAGGCCAAGGAGGTGCTCTGGTGGTGCGTGGAGCTGGAAGAATCGAGCGGCGTGCGTAGCTGGCGCAGCGTTGCTGCTGGGGGCTACATTGTCTAAGTTGGGTGTCTCTGTTATCGGTGTCGTCGCTCGCTGGTTGCCTCTGTTTTTTTATGCTTATCTACGTTGTTTCCTTGGTGCTTTGTTCAGCAACGAAGCCCACAGGCTCAATTAGCCATACATTCTGGGCGCTGAGCTTGTACATTTCCCCCCTTGCTCCTTTGGAGAGAAGCGATGACTCATTTCCCTGTCACGACCGCATCAAGAGTAGTAGTAGTCAACCAGTCCCTCTCGTTTATTCTCATAATTCACTCACAAAAGAAGAGCGGCGAAAAGAAGAACAAAGTAGGGCAACTTGCTTTTCTATTATTCATATTCAGTGCAGTTCTATCTCAAGTAGCATTAATACAAACAAAGCATTGCTTCTTGGTCTACGTTTCTACAAGGCGCCAACCTACTTTACAATACTACGAGGACGAGTCACAAAAGCCAGCAAGAGAGGAACTTGTATTTTTGGGGGTTTTTTTTGTTTTTTTTTTTTTTTTTTTTTTTTTTTGGGGGGTTTTTTTGTAGTTGCCATAACAAATCCAAAATCGCGTACAAATGTCAAACTGACAATTGGCATACAGCGCTATAATTGTCCACATGGGACAATTATCTGAAAGCAAGCAAAATCCGTCCAATTCCACAATAGTAACACAAAGGTGTCCGTTGCAGGGTTGCGCGCCGGCAAACCTCGCAATACAACAAATCCGTCCCATTCCACAATAGTAATACAAAGGTATCCGTTGCAGGGTTGCGCACCGGCAAACCTCGCAATACAAAAAAACGTCCAATTCCACAATAGTAATACAAATGTATCCGTTGTAGGATTGCGCACCGGCAAACCTCACAATACAACAAAAACGTCCCATTCCACAATAGTAGATCCGTTGCAGGGCTGCGCGCCGGCAAACCTCACAAAGCCGCGGAAGTCCCAGCGGCGGCGGCGGCGGCGGCGGCGGCGGCGGCGGCGGCGGCGGCGGCCAGGTCGCGCTTAGCCTCCTCCTCCCGCTTGCGATCCTCGGCCTTCTCGCGATAGCGATCTCTTTTCTTGGCCTTGGTCTTTTCGTGATGTACTCCGGCGATCTGATTGCAGAGTCGCGAGACCACCTTGGACTTGTCTTTGTCGCTCAAGTTTGGATCCAACATCATCCTCGCGCCTCTGGCCCTGATTTCTTCTATTTCCCTTTCACACTCAGCCACGGTCATGTCATTTCCCCGGCCGCGGGTAGGGTTGGAGCTGCCCACGCCAATGTCGGCCATGGGCTGCTCGGTGACGTTGTGAGGATAGCCGCTGGCAGTGCCATGGCCGCCCGCGCCGGTGTCGGCCACAGGGCCGGTGTCGGCCACAGGGCCGGTGATCGGGCCAGCACGTTGCTGACCATAGAAGGCTCCCAGTGGGTTCATTGGGAAGCCAGTTGGAAATTGACCATGCGGCGGCATGGCTCTCAGTGGGTTCAGTGGGAAGCCAGTTGAAAATTGACCATGCGGCGGCATGGGCATCTGGTTTGTATACAACATGCCCGACTGAGAAGGCAGGCCGTTGGTGTGTCCATTGTTAGGGGCCTGTTGGGGCGCCTGGTTGATGGAACGGTTGTGGTTCATCATGAACTGAGCAGGCTGCCGGAAGGCGTATTCCATGCTCTGGGGCCACTGGGGCGCCTGGTTCATGGGAAAAATGCTGTCCATCATTGACTGAGGAGGCTGGAAAGCGTCTTCCATGTTCTGGGCCTGCTGGGCCTGATTCATGGGATAAATGCCGTCCATCATTGACTGAGGAGGCTGCTGGAAGTTGGTTTCCATGTTCTGGGCCTGCTGGGGCGCCGGGTTGATCCAATAGCTGCTGTCCATCATTGACTGAGGAGGCTGCTGGAGGTTGTTTTCCATGTTCTGGGCCTGCTGGGGCGCCGGGTTGATGGAGTAGTTGTGGTTCACCATGAACTGAGCAGGCTGCTGGCTGGCATAGTCCGCCTGCTGGGCAGCCTGGTTGATGGAATAGTCATTGTCCATCAGTGCCTGAGAAGGCTGCTGGATGGCGCAGTCCATGTTCTGGTTGCCCAGAGAATCTTGGTCGCCGGAAAAATCCGGGTAGTCAAAACCCTGGTTGAAGTTGTTTGTAGACATTGGGGCTGCTCTTCTGTTCGCAGTTTTGCGTCAAATGTGCTTGCATGCAAAGATGGTGCACACTGTTTGTTTGTGTAAGAGAGGTTGATCCAAGATATCTGATTTGTAGGTAGAGAGGCGTAGAAGCCAAGTTGACAGCTTGATGCAAGTCTTTGGAGAATTGAAAGATGACTTGGAGGGTATAGTAGTAGAAGAGTTTGAAGTAGTAGAAGAGTTTGAAGTAGTAGAAGAGTTTGAAGTAGTAGAAGAGTTTNCAGTGCCTGAGAAGGCTGCTGGATGGCGCAGTCCATGTTCTGGTTGCCCAGAGAATCTTGGTCGCCGGAAAAATCCGGGTAGTCAAAACCCTGGTTGAAGTTGTTTGTAGACATTGGGGCTGCTCTTCTGTTCGCAGTTTTGCGTCAAATGTGCTTGCATGCAAAGATGGTGCACACTGTTTGTTTGTGTAAGAGAGGTTGATCCAAGATATCTGATTTGTAGGTAGAGAGGCGTAGAAGCCAAGTTGACAGCTTGATGCAAGTCTTTGGAGAATTGAAAGATGACTTGGAGGGTATAGTAGTAGAAGAGTTTGAAGTAGTAGAAGAGTTTCAAGTAGTAGGGTAGACTTGATCTTAGACTGTGAACTGAAAGATATCTTGGAGGGTATAGTAGTAGAAGAGCATGAAGTAGAAGGGTAGACTTGATTTAAGACTGGGTGGGACTGAGTGGGAGATGGATTGGAATGGGAGGCTCAAGGCAGGGGCAGGCGGGCAATATATACGTTTTGGCGATGTGCCTCTGCTACAATGTCCCATGTCACCATCTCTTTTGAATTTGCTGCAAAAGTGACCTAGATTAGTGCTGCTCACCCCCCAAAAGCAAGAATCAAGGTTTTCAAGGCGGCCACCAGACTATCAGAGAAAGGCGGCTTCGGAAGTGCGGGCAGGCAGGGACAACGGGGGTAGGGCTGGGCTCCGTAGGGCTGACCCAGGTTCCTGGGACCTGTCTGGGGCTTAGTCCTTTGGAGACTGAAACCGCCATCGTGAATCAACCAAAGCAGTGAGAAGATCGGGGGCGAAGCGCACATGTAGGTAGAAAGGCGGCCGAGTTGCTGCCAAAACTTCATCCCCTTCTGTCGGCTCCAGGAACAGCCATCCAGGTTATTGCGTGTGCTTTCCCTCAGCCTTCCATTGTCACCTGTACATCACGCATCCGATGCGCGAGACTCTATTACATATCTTTAGGCTGAAGTCAACTTTTAGTTTTCGACGGTCATCTAATGATCCGATGGTTCTGGGCTTCCTTCTGTGGCCGAGGTGTAGGCCGCGTGTAAGTCCAGGACATGTGACACTGCGCCCCCTTACAAGCATATTCTTGTACCTTGAGCACTCTGAAACAGCGGCAGAGTACAAGCTGCGGCATCTCCGGGCGCGCGGGCCGGCCCAGCGTTGTAGATGATGCGGTAGTCATGACTGGCTTCCGCTTGTGGCTTAAGTTTGTTGCGTGTAAGTGCAGCGCCATTCGCTACCAAGGCAGCCCAAGTCCTTTTCTAGAATATTCTTGTATCTTTAGCACGCAGAAACAGCGACAGAGTACAACCTGCGGCATCTACGAGTGACGGGCCGGGCCAGGCATTCATTATACCGATACCCCCCGCCGCGGCGTCAAAGTCCGAAAGGAGGCTGGGACTGAAGATTTAGACGCAAATGGCTTTGTGTTACTTTTTTGGGAAAAATGTGATTTTTTTGAGGAACTTTAACAAGTAGCCGGCATGCAGACGGAGGTGAGTTGCCAAAGGTGGCCGTGATCGGCAGGTCCTTCCCTGTCTCCCATGTCCGGACACTGGCTGGTGAAGCGCACTGTGGCTTAAAGTGGTACATTTTTGGTACGTCCATTTTTGCTGGCCATGACGATGCTACAGAAATCCTCCTTCTATACATCCTTTTGCTTCGTTTCAACCCTTTTCATGCAGCAATCCCTGCCGTCAGACTTGGCGGCTGGCAGTCAAGAGACAGTGGTGACCTCGATACTTTTCAACGGCCGTAAGGCTTAGCGTCAGGACCACCTTCCATCGCATTCTTCAAGCAAGACTTTCCATCCATTCTCGGGTCAAATCCATCAAACTTAGCAAGATACTAGCTATTCGAAAGAGGCAGGAAAGGCTCCGCATCGAACTCTCCCCCATTGCGACCTCGGAGTCCGTCTTGTAAGTGGTCAAGTCAACGATGATTTGACTTTGTAGTCCACTTGCGCTTAGTCGCGCCTGTGGCGCGTTTCCTATTTGGGAAGTACATCAAGGTCCATCGCCGGCAGAGCATTCTTCCGCTTCTTGTCCGCCTGCCGTCAGCCGATGTTCGGGCAGGCATGGAGTTACAAGACCCTCCAAGCGTAGGCACACGGAAATTGCAAGTACACCGGGCAGGGGGGGGTGCTGAAACAAACTTACACACTAGGTACTACAGTCAGAGGCCTGTTCGAGCCTCCTGGTGGTGGCTGTCACGGGTTGCGGCTAGCGATGAGTACAGGAACATACACCCCTTTTTCATCGGGAGTCATCTTTGGCGCAGATCGGGGGCTGGGAAGTCTTCCAGGGGCTTCCATATGATTCAGATTGATGATGGCTACATATTTTTCCCTTTCAATGTCATCTTTCAGCGCGGCATGCCGTGTGACTGACAGAAGAAAAGCCGCCGCGGGGGTTTGTCGACGAGGCTGGAAGCAGCAGTCTTCTCTTTCATCAATGAAGCGAGGCAGGAAGCAGCAGTCTTCTCTTTCATCAATGAAGCGAGGCAGGAAGCAGCAGGCTTCTCTTTCATCAATGAACTGGTGCGTATTGTGGTGGTGACCAAGACGAACACTGGGCGCTGAGGCGAAGGGTCCCGGCACCTTCCCTAACATAGACTACACTGTCTACTGCATGGGTATTTGCATAATCTGTACATCCCCATGAGTCGAATCTGCGCCATAGGCGGCGTCTGTGCCATCATTGGGTGGGAAATCTTGCTGTGATGACAAGAGTACCTGACTTCCAAGCCTAGGGGCACGGAAATATGCAAGTGAACAGGCAGCAATCTATCCAGAGAGTTATGCAAGCACACGGTGGATTATGAATCACAACCACCATCTTTTTGCACAAAACTTCTACATCTTCCAGAAGATTCGTTGACGAGTTCAGCGGAGCCATCTCCAGCGTGCACCATCACAGTCTACTACAACCGCGAGCGCAGAGATCAAGATGTTTACTGCAGCTTCTTTCGGGGTATTTGTTTTATGTCTTTAATTGTTCTATGTTCATTTTTAGTCCTTTCCGCAACTCCAATGATTAAATATCGTGCCACAGTAAAAAATGCTTCCATTCCCAGTAGATATGCTTCTTCATCATGCCAAAGCTTACTTTTTCCTGGTAAAAATTGTTGATCCTCAGCATGCATATATGGTTCCCCTCGCACTTGTGTTGTGAATTCTATACTCGTAGCGGGTGCCATTATTGGCGAGTCTTGAGCAGGCCCTGGAGGTATGTAGGAAATTGCTTCTTGTCGGTCGACGTAGTAAGTGACCGCAAAAATTCGTCGCCATTGATGCCAAGGCTGGGGAAAACTCCATTCTGTAGGTTCTGGATAAAAGCATCACCAGTTTTGGTGTAGATGAGCTGCTCAAGGCTGGCAATTTCCACCAGAATCTGCCTTGTCTGCGCATCCTGCCCAGGGCGGAAGTTGGGATTGCGCAGCACCTCCCAGCACGTGTTGTGGAAACGATCAATCATGAATTGGTCGAAACCGGGGATTGCAGGGGTGGCCGAGCCAGTCGGTGCCGTGGGGTTTTGAGAGATGATGGCAACGTCAGGGCCGCCCCAGATGGAGGAGATGCGTAGTAGGATGGTAAATGCGAGTCGGGAGGGTCCTAGGTTACCTTCCAGGGTCTTTCCAAGCTCAATAACCGAGGAAATCAACGACTCAAAATAACCTTGATTAGCTTCACTAATCAGAACCCCCTCGAGTCCATTGTTGAGAATAATCTGAATGAAGGAAAGATATTCCCGTCGAAGTTCGGCAAGTTGAATCTCGTCGTCTGTTCCGTGAATCGGCTCCGTCAGTCCAGCAAAGATTCTCTGGAGCAGAGGCGTCAGCAAGACATTCAGGACATCGTAAATTTCGGCTTTGAATCCGAACACGACCTGGTCAAGCAGGCGCAAGAACATGGCCATCTCGTCCTTGGATGAACTCTGCGAGAGCAGTCCATCTATCCATTGGGGGAGTTGAGGGAGAACAGCAGCGCCCAGAACACCCAGAAGCTTGGAGAATGCCGAACGACAGGCTGTTCTAATCTCGCTGGATGAATTCAGTTGGCTCAGTGCGATGAGGATGGCCTCTGCAGACCGTGAAAACTCAGCCGCCACCAGCTTATCCGGTGGGGTGTGCTCTTTACTTGTCGACCCGGGCGTCCAGTCAGAGAAGCCGTGTGCAAGCGTACCCAGAGCCATGACGATATGATGGATCTGAAGATTAGCCTGGGCATCACCAGACTTCGCACGGGGCAGATGCACCTCCATGTCCTGGAAAAGAGGCTCCAGGACCGATCGAACGTAGAGTGCCTGTTTATCGACGGGGGTGCTGGAAGTAGACGAAATACAGCCGATGGCCTCGAAGAGGTACAGTTGGCTGGTAAAGAGAGCATCGGCAGAGTGATCGGATTCGTCCGAGGACATGTCATCGTCCGCATCTTCGCCTGGAACCTCGGCCTTGATTGGCAGAAGGTCTCCAATAGACTGTATGACTGTTTCGGCGACGTTGCCAACCCGCCCTCGAAGCTGCTTGATGAAGCGGTGGAAAAGATACCATGAGCGTGTCTTGAGTCGTACATGGTCGTGGTGCACTAGTCGAACGAAGTTTTCCAGTACTTGCGGGATGTACTGTGAGTTGGTATCAAAGACAGCGCTGTATCGGACGCAAATCTCCATGTACTGGAGCAAAATGGCAGGGTGCGAGAAGCTAGCAATGCCTATACTCTGTTAGTGATCAAATCGGTGGATGCAGATGCGAGACGTACCAGACTCGACCATTTTCGTAACCATGACCACCAGACGCTCGGAAGCCTCGCTAGAGGGCTGGTTCTTGGTGCCAGGGCCGTGGTTTGGCAACGCAAGTTCTCCAAATAGGTACATCTCATGCAAAGCCAGATCCAAATCTCTCCAATCCACCTCAGATGCTCGTTGATCGAGTGTCTGGAAGGTTGTGGCGACCAGGTTGCTCAGCATATCCATGTAGAGGGGTTGGTTGATGGCAGCAATAGTCTTTTGCAGATTCTGGAGCTTCTTTCGGAGTTCTTGAAACTCGGCCTCATCTGTCTGCTCATCTTCATTTCCCCAAGACGAAGTTTCGTCGTATCGCATCTTACGGATGATGGCATCAAGAATGGGAGCAAGCATGATGTTGTACTCCTCGGGGAGCTGACCGAGCTTGCGCAGGAAAGTGAGGAGGTCGGTGAGAGCAGGAATAACAGTGGAGCAAACCTCGTCGTATTCGTCAGCGAAGAATCGAAGTAGCAGCGGTAGGAAGTCGTTGAGATGCTGCTTGGCACGAGATCGAGTATCGTCGTTGATTTGTGTGTCGTCGAGCGCTCTGATAATGTCGGAGACTACACTGTTGACAAGCTTGGCAACAACTTCGGCGAGGTCTGTGTCATACTGGGGTGTCCCGCGATACTCGTTCAGCAGAGGCATAGCAACAAGCTGGTTGACAATACTCTGGAGGTTGAGGAAGGAAATCATCTCCATCTTGTCGGCAGAGCGCATCTTCTTGCCGCAGATCTCGGTAAGCGTCTCAATGGCGACATCGCGGACCTTGTCACTTCGTCCTTCGTTCTTGTTGCGACCAACGACAGGGAGAATCAGACTAAGCATGTCTTGGCTGATGATGAGGGAAATATCCATCCAGCTAGCCCATTTCCCAATAACTCTCAGGACCATTTCGACAACGGCATCATTGTCGCTGTAGCGAGCGAGAAGCTGCTTCCAGGACTCGGCAACACGGTGCATGTCCTGTGCTCTCAGCTGATCTTTGAGCTCCGTGTTACGCTTAGATTCGTTGCTCTGGCGTGATAGGAGCATATCGGCGATCTCGTCATGGATCGAGGACAAGATGCGGAGATAGAAGAGCGTGCCGTTCACATTGTTGACGTTGTTGGCGATGCCGGTGAGGGCAAGGAAGTCTTCGAGAAATGAGTGCCATCCGTTCTGGTAGAGAAAGACAAACAAGTACGTCAAGGTCTGTGTAAGCTTGTTCTGGATGTGAGGCTGGTCGGTTTCGCTCTGGGCATCGGGGCCGTATGTTTGGCGAACATATTCAAGCAGCGCCTGCTTGAGGTAGCTGAGGCTATCGGCATCGAGACCGTGGTTGTAGACGGCATAGTTGATGATTTCGAGGCATGTCATGCGAGTAAGGTCGGAGGCCCGGGGAGATGTCCGAACATAGAGGTTGGTGCAGGCTTGCCATGCTTGCGGGTCGGATCGGACCTGGCCGAGATACTCCAGGGCCTGGCCTTGGAGGGACTGGTCGGATCTGGGGTTCGACAAGATATCGACGACTTTCTCGATCTGCGTGGCCGCAACATGTTAGCTGCAGCTCAAGAGAAGCTCCTCTGCCTGCATAGGGACGGGCGCCCGCGGCAATGACGCTGCAGATGCCGGTCACGGTGGCGGGGCACGAGGGGAAAAATGTGCTTTTTGGTGTCGTACCTGAGCCTCCATGGCTTGAGAAAAAATGACAAAAGGAACGTGTGCGCAATTCAAGTGTGTATCTTAATTGCCGGGCTATGCTTTTGATAAGAACTGGCGTAAAACTTTTGGTGGAGGGCTGCTATAACTGTGGCAGCGTTGGGCATACAGCATGCAACATGGTAGACAAGGTGGCGGCGGGTTTCGAAATTTGGGGAGGGGGACGACTACCGCGGATGCATGCCTGGAAAGACGGAAACGGGCAAGGCAGGGTGTCAGGCCAGGCAGAGGCAGAATATTCGAAGCGGTCCTACGGCAGTCTGGGGGCGGTGATTGCCGTGCAGGAGGAGTAGGGCGCCAGGTGTGATTGGGAAGTCGGTGTATTTGGTGATCGGAATACAGGAGCGTTGTGCGTCCATTTCCAAAAGTCGGTGCCAGTCTCGTGCCAATGTGGGGGTAGAGCAGGTTGGCTGTGGCTGGTGCACGTCTGCCTGAGCTGTCGTGGCTGTAGCTATCGATTGTGGCTGGTGCTGTCGACTCACTTGGACTGCATACTGTGCGCCAAGGGGCTGCACTGTCTAGCGCTGCGATAATTTGGTATAGCACAGTGTTGGTATTTCAATCGCATGCATCAGCTTCTTTTTAATACCACGTACTATCTTACATGACTCCGTAATGTTATATTCTGCACTTTTCATGCTTCTTTTTACCGTTAGTAGGTGTTATTTCCTGCGTCATTGCTCGGATTACTGACATGTCGCCCAAAGTAGATGCTCCAGGTGTACGGTGAATCACTTCACAATGAGCAACACATGGATGCTTCACTCGAATGTGCCACCAACCCAACAAACATCAAAAAGACACACAGAGATTCACAAATTCCAGGTTTCAGATGACTATTGACCAACAAAGGATACATAATAGACGCTGCAGCCAAAAATTGCGTCATGATTCACACGACACCAGCTACAGGGTAACGTACAACAAGGGACACGACTAGATCTGACCCAACCGACGCCGGAAGCATTCTACGTCATTCTCCTGAGACACACTTCGCCCTGCAGTTCAGTATCACTACAGCGAGAAAGCTGCCATTAATGACTCAGCCTCTCCGCAAAACACCGCAGACACCGCGGACACTGCGGAAGGGATGTGCAACTGTCACCAAAAACAGCATGTGTCACGGCATACAGCTGAAGCCTTCACTCGGGTAAAATACTCCACCAAGTCCGTGTCACGGCGCCCGACACTACATGGTAATCCGGTGAATGGTCGGCATCGGAGGAGCTGTCTACATGACCCCCAAAGCCCAACAGTGCGTTTTACGGTAGCACCACAGCGGAGCTGCATGGTGAAGCCAGGCCGGATACCCGGGTACGGGACGGCCAGTTACATACTCAACCCAAAATGTTGTCCTAAGCTGCTGTTTCACTGCATTTGTTCGCTCGTCATGAAGCTGCGAACACGCCCTTATGACGTCGGTGGGGCAAGCGACACGCGCTCCGAGGCCAAACAAACAGCCGCCCCCATTGGTGGTTTTGCAATCGGAATTGTGTCTTGGACGGAATAATAACAATGTGTGACTGTCTCTTGTTGTTTCCGCGCTGTAGTTTTATACGCCCCCGTTGTGGCAAGGTTGAAACGTCGTCTGGAATGCGACGTGTGGCCGCTGGAGGGTCCATCGACTGGCTCGTCTCGTTTGGCATGCGTAAAAAGGCCCGGGGTCGGAAAACAAAACGAAGAGAGACAGTATTTCCATAAAAGATCGACCGTCAGAAAATGCCATCACGGGTGTTGTGCCTCGAGTCTGGTGGAACTGGTCAGAATGGCAGCTGGCATGTCGCCGACGCGCCGAAGGCGTTCGAGAGCCGATGTGTTCGAACCGGGAGCAGGATCGCACACGCCGCGAGGAAAAGTCTAAAAAGTGGTCAAAGAAAAGCAACGAAATATGCTGGAACGGTGAGCTTGAAAAGTCCTCGACTCTGTGCGCGTATGGCGAGCAAGGATCAAGACTTTTCTAGACAGCAGAGCCCGAGACTCAGCGGAACAGGGTCGCGCCAAAGTCTCAAACGTGACATAACACGGGAACAAGCTTTCTCGGAAGCGACAGCCGAATGCTGCAAATTCCAGTCAAACAAAAATAACACAAAGGGGGGACAATTTTGGGAGAAACGAGGTATGCTGATGACACGAACCGAATGGAAGAGCTTGTCCGAAGTAATACAGTCCACCGCACACGTTACATGTCGCCGGCGCTCCCCTATTGCGGAGATGCTAGGAACCGCTCCAGAAAATCGCGGAAATCGCGGTGAGGCTCGAGATACACAGCTATGGAGCACTTTGACAAGGAGAATAGATTTAGCAAGGCAGTAACCAGAGGGGTTGGGAAAAGGAGTGGTTCGTTGCGACGGGAAGAATTACCCGCCTGAAAAAGAAGCGGTCATGAAAAGGCAGCCCTACCCCCCTGCGGCCCCTCATCTGCAATAGTGGCAAATAATACGAGCATGGAATAGAAAGAAAAAACACTACGGAATTAGGAAAGTGATCTGAACACGGAAAGGGGCAACTGGGTCGTCGATTTCGGTCGGGTGGGCTCACAATCTCGTGTTTCCAAAACCACAAGGCCCTCCCCGGACGACCGTCCGCCTTGCCTGTGGAACCTGTGATGCCTGTCCACTGGTTAAAAAAAAAAGAAAAAGGAAAAAGGCTTGTTCCAAACGAACGAACAAGGCTCAAAACGCGCGAAGGCGAAGAACCGCCGAGCGAACGGAGGAGCCGGGCATGGGTGTATCATAGGGCGCCCGTGTATCATAGGGCCGAGAGGGGACAGATACAGGAGGCTCTTGCTTGTACAGCGGAATGGAGAGCGGTGCGACGAGGCATGCTCCAACGGGCTATCTTCTCAACTGACTGACGAAAAGAATGTATTTGGCGGTTTCGCTGTCCACGTTCCCGCTACGCCGTGAGGCGGAGATGATGGCTGGCTCGCCTCTCACCTCTCGTATGTAGTTTTTTTGTTTGTTGTGCCTGGAGAAGTATAAAATGAATGACTTCTGAGGCTCGCTTCTACCAGTTTCAACGTATTTGGTTTCAATAGTTCGGAAATCCGAATGCCTGGGGAAGCGGGCACGACCGCCTGTCATCCCCCAAATAGCTAATAGCTACACGTGCATTCCGATTGACATGTCTGCACATGTGTACCCAGGCACACACAACCAGACTTGCACGATATCACAGCAACAAGTCAAAATTTTCGAGCCAATTTGGCACCTTTGAATTTAAAAAAAAAAAAAAAAAGGACTTTACGCGACTACAACGCGCTGACGGGTTGCCACAGCATCTTGGGGCCGTGCGGGTGTGTGTCTACAGCGCCCGCAGCTAATCTCGGGGATTCTTCTCTTTTTCTTTGAGCTAATCTCACTGGGCGGCTATGGGAAATTTCCGAATTGAACGAAAGAAAAAATAAAGCTATGTCGGGGTCGCATTGGGGAGGTGCAGCTGGGTGGCGGGTGAGACTGCCTGGCTCGAGCGGCGGTCCGAAATTGGATAGTTTGATTGTCTCGGTTACTCGTTGAGCGGTCGGTCACCTTGCAGCGTCAGTCACCCTCTCTCTCTGTCGCTGCAACGTGTATTTGTCCAAAAGAGTAAAAAGCGAGCTGAGCCGGGACTGCACACCGTACAGGTAGCTAGTACCGGTAGTACTAAACGCCCGGCAGATGCATAGTCCCCCAAACTGATAACAAAGCGCCCGTTATTACTACTTTCCCGAGTGGCGGCGGCGATGGTCAAAAAGTGCATTAATTTTTTTGCTGGTAACATTTTCTATTGGCTGGTTGAGGGCCTGCGGCGTGCTGGTGTAATAATCCCAGTGCAGCAGCGTCGCCGGGGTTCGAAGAGCCACACACGCCCACCCCCCCCCTTTCTCACTCTCCCCAGGCTTGCGCTGGTCTGGACCGCTTCTTGCGATGGGGCGGGCCAAAACGCCAATAATCTGGCAGTGGCCTCGTGGGTTGGATTGGCGAAAGATGAGAAACGGAACTGAGTCGGGGGCGAAGCTGTGGCAAAGCGCCCTCGTTCAAGGCGATGAGATGCCAATCTCTTGAGCAAATAAAGGGGGACAAGAGAGTAGCTTACTCGTACAGATCACAGATGCACATGGCTGATATCTTTGGCCAGCTCTACCGGACCAAGTTACAGTGGCTTACCTGGCCCGTTGCAGTGCGACGGAACGTCTGCTCCAGAATAGCCAAAGAAGAGGGCTTTTTGTTGTAACAACACTTGGGGCTCTGGACCATGGTTCGCTCGGCCATGGCGATCCAGAGCCGACAGCCCATCGGCTGGGCGTCGTCCGTCCAATGTTAATGCAGACAAACGTGCTCAGCCAAGGTTCGTCGGTGGCTGAGCGATGGAACCTCGAAAGGGCCTTGCTGGTTGGAGCTCTTGCTCCCCCCTAGTTGCCACGGAAGAATTACTCGTAGAAAGACAAAAAGTAATAGTGCGTGCCGCTAGGAAAGCGCGCCGACGTTTCGTGTTGTGTGGGCAGAAGATCTGTTCCTGCATTAGCGGGATGTGAGGGCCCGGCCAGTCATGGGGCGGCATTCGGTCTCCTTTCTGGACTTCTTCTCCCCCCTTTTATCTTGTGCCCGCTCTAGCATTACCAGTAATAAGCGCCCGGCAGCAATATGCATTGCACAGCCCTGATGGGGGAAATTGTTATGCAATCGTCGCAAGCATGACCTCTGGTTTGTTCAATGTAGCGAGATGACAGCCACCCGACAAGCCACTCGCAAGGCTGGACAGGGCGGCGCCAGGTACGCCTCAGCGCTTCCAGACCGCTGCAGCTGCTAGCAGCTACCGTGGCGTTCAATGGGCGACGATTGGATGGTGTAGCCAGTTGCAAGAGATTGTTGTAGCTTCAACTCCAATGCTTGGCATCAAGTAAGTGGCTGCTGCTACCATTCAGTTGTTGTCATTGAATCCGCCACCGACTGCATTAGTGGGCGCAAGCGAACGAGAAGCAGGCATGCCCTTTTGTGAGCTATCTGTTCTGTGATGCCCAAGCGAACCTTGATTCTGCATCACAGACGCGAGGCGAAATCGGTCTGGCAGCTCAAACCGTGAGACAAGTCTAAGACAGTGACTCTACGGCTGAGCCACGATATACCACTACAGAGGAAAAGGCATCACCCTCTGATTTGAGGCTTCAGGCACCATCGTTTGTTTGTCTACTCGATGCCATTTTTGTCAATTGGAAAGCTTGCTTCGGCAAGCAACAGTCGCATCACGGTCAACCTAATGGTCATTTGGTTGGTTGACCTGTCAAAAACAGTGTGCATCGGTCAAGTTTCGGGAAGCAAACAAGTGACATATCTAAAAGAAGCTTAAATAAAATCGGTAACACGGCAAACCGGATAGATGCCAGCCAGAGGAACAACTTTATAGATGGCGATCTCCCATTATCAAACACAAAACGGGTGAACTGGCGTCTGGGCAGGTTACTGGTAAGCTGAATGGCGCATTGCTACAGGGCGGCGTAGTACTGCAAGCCCTGTAGCTGTCGCAGGCGCTGGAGCACGTTGCTGGATTTTTGTGCAGCAGCTTTTTATGCAGAGCCACAGAGCTTGGAGCCCTGCATCGCGAGGGTTTCTGCTGCTGGGAATTAACGGAGCCTACTAATTTTAGGTTGCCCTGAGCATGACGACTGAAATGAACAGCTCAGTGCTCCCTTGTATGCTATAATTAGCATACCGTACTGGGTTTTATGGCGGTCTGGGCATAAAAAAAGGGCGATGCTCTTATTTTTCAATCAGACGAGCAATCAATTGTAAATGAAAGGAACCAACGGAGTGTCCTCGAATAGATGGCGATTTACCAGGAAAATTGCAGTGAAGTTGCGATGGGCAAGGACAGCAGGGCCTGGGCACGCTAGAAATGGCGACTTGCAGTGGCAGTGCTGGCTTTTTTTCCGGGGCCACAAAGAGGCGACATTGGGGAGAGCCCAGTTATTCTTTTGTGCCAACACGTTACTCGCGGAAAGGTACAGTAGAGGACAGGGGAGGAAGCAGGATTAGCAGGGCATGGGCCACGCATCGATGTCCAGAATTGGGATTGATCGGAGGCATCAATTACGGGCGAGAAGGAGACTGCAGCCAATAATGCCAGGCCAGCCCAGAAACGGGCGGCAGAGGCCGGCATGGTAGTAATAGCAGTGAGGAGAAGAGTCATATGTGAAGCTGGCGATGGTGCCTCTGGACTGGTGGGCAGACGAGCAGGTCTCTACAGGGCGGTAATTGCAGCGGGCCGTCAGCTATAGATGAGGATCCAGAGGCAGTCTGCGGTGTACATGGCCTGTAAGTACGTGGTATGTGCCCCGACAGGCCCTCGGCTGGCGGTGTAGGTAGTGCAGTGCAGTGCCTGACTGTACCAGGAAGGAGCAACTGCAAGCCCCAAAGCCCAGCGGGCCAAAGCAAACAGCTTGGGCATCTCGGTCCACTGAATTCCCCCTGGATTAGCGCGCCCCATTCCCTCTTCTCCTCCACCCATGGGGCCACGCTCCATGCCCCCCATGTCGGCCCCCCCATGTCTGCCAGCTCCACGCTCCATGCCATCTCACACCCACACAAACTCAACCTTGGCCCAGCACCACCAGGTAGTCCCCCGTTTGCCCATGCCAGCATGTCGTCGAGGCGGCGTCCCGACGCGGCGCAATTTCCCAGATGGAGCTCAAGGGGTGCGTCTATCACGCTCATCACATTGTCCTTTTGCTAACGAGATGGATGGGCTCCAGACACACACACACACACACACACACACACAGACGGAATCCGCACCCACGCATCTCGCCCGCGATGAAGAACAAAGCCCCCCAGAAGAGAAAACGAAAGACGCACACCCCCGGCGAGCTGGCTATTAATACCGCTTCCCTCCTCGACATCCATCTTCCTCTTCTCTTCTTCTTTTTCTCTTCAGCCACATCAGCCCATTCACAACCTTAGCAGCACGCTTTGAACTTTTGACTTCGGTCGTCCATTCTTTCACCACTTCCAAAGCTTCCGCTTTCAGTCACTCTTTAACCAACTTTCCGTTCACCACCCCCAAACAAATCAATCAAGATGCGTTTCGCTGCCACCGTTGCCGTTCTGGCCACCTCCGTCATGGCCGGTACCGAGGTCGTCCTCGAGCCCACCAGCACCGCCTTCGTCACTGAGCACGTCACCGTCACCCAGTGCCCCGAGACCGTCACGGACTGCCCTGCCCGCTCCAAGACCACCTCGGTCATCACCAACACGGTTCCCTACACCACCAGCACCGTCTACAGCACCAAGGTCCACACCATCACCAGCTGCGCGCCCACCGTGACCAACTGCCCTGCCCACAGCACCGTTGTCAGCACCGAGACCATCTCCGTCTCTACCACCGTCTGCCCCGTTGGCCCTGCCACCCCGACTCCCGGTATCTGGAACAACTCCACCATCCCTGCTGTGCCCACCGGTGGCAAGCCTACCGGCAGCGCCTCCATCCCCGTCGGCGAGAAGCCTACCGGCCCGGCCCAGCCCCCCAAGTCTGTCACCCCCGTGGCTCCTGCTTGCCCTACCCACTCCGTCACTGCCATCACCAAGAGCTACACCACCGTCCTCACCTCGGTTGAGTACTCTACCATTGCCATCCCTTGCCCTACCGGCACCCCCGTTGGCCCTACCGGTGGCAAGCCCGCTCCTCCCCCTGCTGGCACCGGTGCCCCCAAGCCCCCCGCTGGTGGCAACCAGACGTAAGTTGAAAGCCGTTTCTCGAGATGCCATTCGCGATTGCTAACATGGATACAGCTGCACTGGCCCTAACTGCCCCAAGCCCCCCGTGACCGCTGGTGCCGCTAGCCTTGCTGGCTCCGCCATCTTTGCCGCCGCTGCCGGTCTCGCCGCTTTCGTCCTTGCTTAAATCATTCCTTTCGACTTATACATAGTTGAAGCCTAAGAAGGGCTCGGCAGTATTTTTTTACGACTGGCATATTCTTGGGGTCTCTCAGTTAGACATGTACAGAGGTTTAACTAGGCTCCTTTAATACTATAAAGCATTTACGGCAATTTTTTTGGTCGCTTGGTTTTGTGTGGATTCTACATTTTGGCGCGTTGGGCTACAAATGTATTTTAATTCTTAATTGTATATCGGGCGTTTCGAGGAAAGCGAGCCTTTCCCGGACATGTTCACTGTTTTTTCAAATCATTCAACATTTTACTTCTTGGCCGTATCCAACTTGATCATGATTGTGAACCGAGCTGAAGAGTACAGATCACGCTTGTGAGCTAAAGAGCGCAACTGAGACTGTTGCAGACGGAAACAAGGCGGCAGAAGCAAAAACAAAAAGGTCTCAGAGGAAGAGAACTCATCAGGGGGACACTGCCAGCACACCTAAAAAGAAAAAAAAGAAACGAAAAGCAAACGGACATGCAAACAAAGTTTCGGGGGAGGGCGATGAGCCGTAGCAGAAAGCAAAGGAAATACGATCAACTGCAGCGTGGGGAGGGAAACGGATAAGGGGGGCGTGTGCTGGACGTGGAAGTGTAGCTTCCTTGATGGGTGGATGATTGATACGAGGCTGCCCATGGGCTTACTGGGAACTAGGAGAAGCCCCCATGTCCACCATTCATTTCGGAAGCCCGCCGCAGACTGTGATGATGTCTCTTTTTCTTGCTCGACACGTATTGCCCTGATGACGCCTTATGAGGACAATTCGTACATTTTTCGACTTTTGAGACAATCACTAACCCGAGACAATCAGCAGGCTGTGTGTGTGTGTGTGTGGTGTGCACATCAACTGTGTGCACATCAACCCTCCGGATGCTACCTCACTCTGCATGCTGCGCGCCGCCGAGTCGCCGACGCTTTTTTTTCTCGCCACTGCGGATGACAATATCCTGTTCCTGGTTCCTGGCGCCTTTCCTCTTTGGGAATTGGGGAAATTACGCACGCCCCCCCCCCTCCAGGCGTCAGCGCGCGTCGAGCTGCTTTGCGCCCAATCAAAAACCAAGGTCGCAGAGGAATACTTAGTACTAACCTTGTTCACGAGAGGCCCTGCACAAAAAAAAAGAGAGGTAATACGAGCCGCCCCCAGTGGGAAATGAGATGCATAAATTATGATCGACTAAATTGAGGCTGACGGGGGAGAAGAAAAAATATCGCAAGTCTCTTTTTAGGACCAAAGCCGATGGGAATAACTAGCCCATTGAATTTAGGTTTTTGAAGCTTAATATTATGTAGATAGTTCATCATAATCAGATGCATCAACAGCTGATTCGGCATTCAGAATCATGTCAGTTTTTGACAAGGACCAAGAGCCGTTGTTCCGGGACCTCGGCGCGCCTTTCCCCCGCAAATTATGCAAGCACCCCATGTTTTGGGGCCGACGATGAACAATTGTGTATTTTTGTGCACTCACTTTATGCAACACATCACGAGCCCACCACACACACACACAGCGTCAAAGACATCAAGGTCGGCAAAAAGACAATTGTCTCTCGACGTTTTTCTTTTTTTGCGCGCGCGCCGGGCGCCCGATGAAACAAATGGTCGTGCCCATCGAGATGCCCAATGCCCTACCCGTTCGTCCGTCCGTGACCCTAAAAGCAAGCCATCGTGAAACGCGCCAGCGCTGGGGTGCCTGAGCTGCGCAGGGTCATGTTTTACTCACCGATATTTTCTTTTTCTTTATTTTTTTTCCCCCATGTTTCAAGCTCCAGAAATAAAGAAACTTTGTTTTCCTATTCTGCATGATTATGGCTATTCTCGCTAATCTGTCTGTGCTTTTTCTGTTTCGTACACTTGGTGCTGTCTGACGGTGATCCGCACACTCAGACATACACCTCGCGATAGCCAGGATGGAAAACGAACCAACAGAGAACCAAAAGCACGAAAATGCCCCTTTCGTCTGCATGATGCAGGGAATGGGCGCCTGGAACCAGGAGTAGCTTTATGTCTTGAGCTTGATACATTCGCTGTCACTGTGCACACAGGTGAACAGTGGTGATGACATGGCGACTCAGCGCCATCGTTGCCCCCCTTCTCATTTCTTTTGCGTAGAGGCTTTTTCGCGAGGTAGGGCGGAAAATGAAGAGGATTGAGAAAAAAAGAAAATAGCATTTGCGCTCGATGAACTGGAGAGCAAGCGGGCGTTGCTACTGATTCGAGGGTTGGCGTGAGACAGCTCGGCCGGCCGCCGCTTGACCATGTACATGGAGGGCGTGGACTGGAGCGATGCCGAGTAGCTGTGCGCAGTAACGCGTCATGTAATATTGGCCATGTGAAGCACATGTATTGGCCTCTACTACGCTGCACCACCTGACGCATCTTTGTGGTCTTGTAGGAAATCGTGCTGGCGCTGCCTCGCTGTCCGTCGAGTGGATGGCCATCATTGATGTATGCAGACTACACGGACAGTTCCCGACTTGCGCTCCAAGCATACTGTATAATGTTTGTTGGTTGAACTGTTGTTGATGCAAGGTCAATGGTGCATGGGGATCCATTTGGCGGACTCGTGTGCCTCAGGCAGCCGTACCACGATCTCGACTACTTCTCGTCACAGATGCTGTCCTTGCGGCTTGGACGCCGTGTTATTGAATGTGTACTGGGACCATCTCATAGACGGGACCAGAGGAGGTCGGTAAAGACGTATGCCCATGACGCCCATACTGCCCATTCTGCGCTTCATGCCGGGTGCCATGCTGCATCTTGCGCACGTTTGAGCTATATTGTACGTGTGAAGCCTCGTAGTGCTTTTTGCCGGTTACATTGGCAAGTCTAGCTGCGAAATATTGAGACAACAAGGTGATATCAACTGGTTGCCGCTTCTTTTTCTTTTTGCCTGCATGTGTCGTTGTTCCTGGCTTGTGTCACGTCGGCTGTCACAGTGTGGCACTGGTCGAACCTTGCAACAGAGAATAGGTATACGTAAGGCTTCTATATCAAACCAATAAAACACAGGATAAATCCCGAGTGATGAATGCGAGGGTAATATGTAGACGGCATGCGAGGGGTTGCGCACTCCGGGTCGGCCTTTTTACGACCAAGTCCATCTTGTCAGTCTGGGCACTATGCATGCCGTCTTACTCGGCAGTAAATTACCAGACCTTAATATTGTCCAGCCACGATAATGTCTCCTGATGCTGACACAGCGCCCACGTCTTGTCCTCCTGCAGCCATCGAGCACAGCCTCTGGTGGTTACGCAACGTGGCTTTCCAACCCGACGCCGTGCATGCGTAACACGTCTCCGGACACTTTTATTGCGCCGGCTGCGTGATCGACATCGTAGGGCTGATTGCTGCCAACAAAGCTTCCGTCCGCAGACATCAGGCCGAAACTTTTCCAAACCGGTCCGCTCTCCGTAGTAGGTTTGCGGCCGGGGCAACGTCATGCCGCCGCGCCAAGGTCGGACTCGGACTCGGACTTGGCTGACAGGCCAGCCCTGTGGGGTCTTGAAGAAGCTGCGACGACAGCCTCGTCAACCAACGTCATTCATTTCTCATTCGGGATGTACACTTTGGTCCATCACAACAACCATCTCATGAAGGCCATTAACAATACAGTTATGATGTAGCTTAGATTAGATAGTTTTTTTTTGCTAATTATTTTGCGTATTGAAAACACATGCCCTGCGCTGCCGAAATGTCACCGGCCTGCATCATCCTTCCGGGTCCGCTGTCGTCATTGAGTCTGCGGGGCCGCGCTATATCCTTCCGGCCTCAGCTGAGCCCAGCCAGCAGAGCCTCATACTTCGGACTCGCTTAATACTTTCAGCCCTCTTTCGCGGCGAGCAAGATGAACCCGATGAGAGCGAGCCGACGCCGCCCTCTAGCATCGCCTTTACGAATCGACATCGGCGCTTCCCTATTCCGAAACAACCCACCGACAGGGCAAAGATGTGGTGGCGGAGCGTTTTTTGCTTGTCGTCTCGCGTCAATACATCCATGTTGGTAGAGCATTCGGACTTAATATTTTTGATATTTTTTTTTTTACTTCTTTCTACTACTACTGCAGAGAGCGAGTGGTTGCCATCTCCACTGTGCTGGAGACGGTGGCTGACAAGAACCCAATGGACTGCTGCCTGGCATACCTTTGGTTGTGCGGCTCAGCACATGCACGAGCTAATTTTTGATTCCATGCGCTAATGCTTACCCTCGCCCCCCCCAACTAGATTAAAAAAAGATTCCATTAATCGAGATGTCGTCGCATTCAAAACGTCTGGCGTTGGGGCTACTAGCGAGACCGACGCGTCACAGTCCGAAGCGGTGGAGTAAAGAAGGGCATTGGTGCACGATGATGCAACGTCTGAAAACAAGCATATATAGCTTTGCGTCCTGCCCATACGAGATATGGCTGTTGAACCATTAAAAGACCATCTTATCAAGTTTCCAATTTTACAAAAAAAAAGTCAAAGTTTGGCGCTCGGGTCCTCTTCGTCCCGCCCGCCGTCTGCCACATTCGTCCGCAACCCGGAGCCGGCTCCGTTTCCAAGTACCGGCCGTTCCGAGTCCACGTCAGGGCCTCCCTTGGTCCAATTTTTTTTCTTTCTTTACAAATCAGGAACCAACGAGAAAAGAGAGTTTCTTCTCTTCTGCTCAGGCAAAGGACCAGAAAAAAAAAACGAAAAAAAAAAAAACATCATGGCTTCCATGGACCACCGCCCAAAAAACCTATTCGGGCCCGACACGCCCTGCAACCTCGACAACTGCCCGGTCGAATGGTCCATGTTTGGCTACCGGCCGTCCCTGGCGGCCAACATTGTGTTTCTCGTCTTGTTCGCGGCCATTGGCGCGGCGCACACGTTTCTCGGCGTGCGCTGGCGCAGCTGGGGCTTCATGACGGGCATGCTGCTCGGCTGCGTCGCCGAGATTCTGGGCTACGTGGGCCGCCTCATCATGTGGCATAATCCGTTTTCCTACTATGGCTTCATGATTCAAATCAGTATGCCTTCTCCTCCTTCCTTTTGCCCCCTGCCCATCTCGCGACTAACACGTCATCCACAGTCTGTCTGACCATCGCGCCCGTCTTCTTCACCGCGTCCATCTACGTCACCCTCTCCAAGACCATCGTCTACTACGCCGCCGACCTCTCGCGGTTCAAGCCGCAGCTGTTTTACTGGATCTTCATCCCCTTTGATGTCGTGTGCCTCATCCTGCAGGCCATTGGCGGCGCTCTGTCCACGACGCAGCACGACGGCCGCCGCACCGGCGTCAACATCTCCATGGCCGGCCTGATCCTGCAGGTCATTGTCATTGCCCTCTTCATGGTCGCCTTTTCCGACTACATGATCCGGCTGGCACGCTCGGGCCGCGCGCGCACCGCGCTCGCCGCGTGGCGGAGCATCGCCTTCTTCGCCGGCCTCGTGGCCGCCTGCGTCTTTGTCCTCACCCGGTGCATCTACCGCGTCGTGGAGCTCCAGGACGGCTACGCGGGCAAGCTGTTCCGCGAGGAGACGCCGTTTATTGTGCTAGAAGGTGTCATGGTGGTGCTGGCGGGCATCGCGCTCATGTTTGGCAGCCCCGGCCTGGTGTTTGACAAGTCGGGCGTCAAGAATGGCGCTTCGGTGCGCGGCAAGCACAGCTACTCGGACAGCGAGGAGGGCGGCGTGTCGATGGGAGAGTACCATGGGGAGAGATTGGCAGGTAATTCAGGCCAGCCAGGCGGGGAACGTGTTTAACAGGAGAGTTTTGTAACAAGGGAGTCTGAAAGGCGTTTTCGATTTGTTTCTAGAGTTGCGCATTTTCTTTGTTTAGAGCACTGTGCTGATTATAGAGGGCGGTCTCATTATTGGGGGTTTTAAGGACAATACTATACCAATCCATCACATTTACAACACGGCGATTTTTCTCCTCATTTTTTTTTACTAAAAAAATTAAGAATCTTCACCACAGTAGACTAACTAATTATTGAACAATGTGGAGTGTTATCGCAGCCTGACCCTCTGCCATATCACAAGTCCTTCTTTAGCTATTACTATTACCCCAAGACAGGCGATACTACGGGCGAGCTCATTGGCCGAGAGCCACAGTGTTCCATTTTTACTTCTAGGGAACTGATGTGGTGATGATCAAGACCTTCTGAATAACCTCAATACGCGATATATTGTGGCTTTACCCAACACTGGTAGTTGCAGCTTTGGTCAAATCACAACTCCATAGACAAGATGATATATGCAGCTCATGCCGGTACCAATGCATCTACCGCTCGCTGCCACAATGTCTACTCCGCGTCGGCGTGTGCTGGCATCAACACCTCCGGGTACGCTCCCCCGGACCTGCCAGACTTGGGCACGGCGGGCCTGGTCGGCCCCACAGCAGCTGGGGCACCTGCACCGACCGACATGCAAATGCCGTCGTGCTTGATTTTCCGTGACACATCTGCCCGATGCATTTTTTCCTTCCCCAGACAATCGTCCTTCGTCGTTGTCTTCTCTCTTCCACCTCCCAGCGTCCCTTTTCCACCGCTCGGCCTTCTCTCAGCCTACCGGCGTGCATGAACCGTCTGTGCATCGCCCCCCTCTCGACCCTCCGATTGCCGCTGTCGACCCTGCGCCGCACCCGACACCACCACCCCAGACCGACGCCCCAGATCCTCGTGTCCTTCTCCACCTCGACCTTCACCATGGCTCCCCCCAAGGCCGCCCTCGACTTTGTCGACTTTGTCAATGCCTCGCCGACTCGTATGTAGTTCCTTGCGTGCTGCGGAATGGGGGTTCGCCTCCCGACGTCTGTGCCCTACCCTCACCATTGCTCAGCCGCTGACCACCGACATCGCTCGCAGCTTACCACGCCGTCGCCACCGCCGTCGAGATACTCGAAAAGGCTGGCTACCAGCAAATCCACGAGCGCGACCCCTGGGCCTCGTCCGTCCGCCCCGGCGGCAAGTACTACGTCACACGCAATGGCTCCTCGATCGCCGCCTTTGCCGTCGGCCACAAGTGGCGCGCGGGCAGCCCCATCTCCGTCGTCGGCGCCCACACCGACTCGTGCTGCCTGCGTCTCAAGCCCGTCTCCAAGAAGTCGCAGGTCGGCTACGACCAGATCGCCGTGGAAAAGTACGGCGGCGGCATCTGGACTTCGTGGTTTGACCGCGACCTGAGCCTCGCCGGCCGCGTCCTCGTCCGCCAGGGCGACGCCATCGTGCCCAAACTCGTCAAGGTCGACAGGCCCCTCGTCCGCATCCCCACGCTCGCCATCCACCTGCACCGCCAGTCCAACTTTGACCCCAACACCGAGACCGAGCTGCTCCCCATCACCGCCCTCGCCGAGCAGCAGCTCAACAAGGCCCCCGCTAACGGCGGCCGCCGCGCCGAGCAGGACGGCGACGAGGACTTCCAGCCCCTCGCCGACATGGCCGACCGCCACCACCCCGCTGTCCTCGACGTCATTGCCAAAGAGGCCGGCGTCTCTGTCGACGCCATTGTCGACTTTGAGATGATGCTCTACGACACCCAGGACGCCTGCATCGGCGGCCTCAACGACGAGTTTGTCTTTGCGCCCCGCCTCGACAACCTCGAGATGACGTACTGCTCGATCGCGGGCCTCGTCGCCTCCACCCAGGCCAAGGATGCGCTCGACAAGGACAACACCATTCGCATGGCCGTCTGCTTCGACCACGAGGAGATTGGCTCCAAGTCGGCGCAAGGCGCGCACTCCAACATGCTGCCCGCGGTCCTGCGCCGCCTCGCTGTTCTTCCCGGCAGCAGCGGCCGTGACACCCACTCGGACAAGAGCTATGAGCACGTGGCGGCCGACGGCGACGAGTCGACGGCCTTTGAGCAGACGCTCGCACGCTCGTTCCTAGTATCGGCTGACATGGCGCACGCGGTGCACCCCAACTATGTCGCCAAGTATGAGGCGGCGCACCAGCCGGCCATGAACAAGGGCACCGTCATCAAGGTCAATGCCAGCCAAAAGTACGCCACCAACTCGCCCGGTATCGCGCTCCTGCAGGAGTGCGCCCGCGCCGCCGCCGTGCCCCTGCAGCTGTTTGTCGTCCGCAACGACTCGCTCTGCGGCAGCACCATCGGCCCCGGCCTCGCCGCCCTGCTCGGCGTCCGCACCATTGACGTCGGCAACGCCCAGCTCAGCATGCACAGCATCCGCGAGACGGGCGGCACCGCCGACATTCCCATGGCTATTAAGCTGTTTGAGGCCTTTTACTCCTCATACGGCGCCCTGGAGCCCAAGATTGTGATTGATTGAGAGTTGTTGTTACAGAATGGTGTTTTAGCCTGGGCAGTGAGGGAGTTGTGCGTGGAGTTGTACTTTGGTGTAACGTACAGAGTTGTGGAAGAACACGCGAAGAGATGGAAACCAAATCTCAATGAATTATACAACTTTGATGAAGAAGAATATCAATGGTCAAACGAAAAAAAATTGAATCCAGAGTCCATATGACATGTCAGATGTAGTCTTTTTATTTCTATTACGTCTTTGGTTTTCTTGTATGAAAAAGACAAAACATAATAACCCATTGTCTGCCCAGTTTGCGCCCGAAAAAGATGATGCACTATAATTACAATGATGAGAAAAGGGGCAAAAAGAGAGAAAAGCCCACCATCCTGCTTCGAACATGATGAGCTTTGTTTCCCCCCTTTCTTGTAGAAAACGCGACTTGCCGCCAGCCGCCTGTCCTCAAAACGCCAGTGTGTGGGAATACCGCATGTACATCCCCGAAAAAAAATCAAAATAACAGCCAGAGAGAGAGAGAGAGAGACGGGACGTGTCTCTCGCATCCAATGGCACAAAAACAAAGCAAGAGTCCCCCCCCGAAGCACCCCGAAAATGTAAGACGCCGTACCAAAACCTAGAACCAAGGAAAATTCGAACCCCCCCTTCCCCAAATGAGCAATCAATCACGTTTCACGAGCGCCATGGTTGCGTTGGGGCATCATCTCGCCAGATCGTCAGCGGTAGTAGGCGGCGGCGTCGCCTCCACCACATCCTCTTCTTCCTCGTCATCTTGCTGCTGCTGCTGCTGCTGCTGCACATCTCCCTGCGAGTTGTCCGGCGTATTCTCCACCGTCGAGGCCGGCGCCGTCGTCGTCGTCGCCGCCGCGGCAGGCAGGGGACGCGCCTGCAGGTCCGCGAGGGATACCTCGACCTGCCCCGTCCGCAGCTTGTAGCTCGCGAGCCCCAGCCGTAACCGGAGAATCTCGACCTTCTGTTATACCTGTTAGTCTCTTTGTCTTGTCACTGCACAATGCTTTGCATATATATATGTATGTGTGTGTATAGTGTCAAAACGTACCTCGCGTGCTTGCTCTCGCGTCAGGACCACCCGCGGCGGCGGACGCGCCGCCACCGGCATCACGCACACGTCGAGCTCCGTGGCCGTCGTCAGCCACGTGGCGTCCTCTGCGCCCTCGACGTCAAAGACGGAGCTCGCGTCCGGGCTGTGCGTCCGCGAGCTCTGCGTCGACGCCGGCGTCTGTTCTGCCTGCTGCTGATGATGGTGGTGCTCCAGCTTGCTCTTCTTGGCCACCTGCTGCTGCTGCTCCTCCTCTGCCTGCCGCCCTTGGCTCGTGGTCGTCGTCGCCGGATCTTGCAGCACAATCCCGGAGCGCCGCTTCATCCCCACGGACGGGGCGCCACCAGTACTGCTCGCGAGCACGGAGACGGGCGGCGCCAGCACGGGCGCCGAGGACAGCAGGCCTGTGGACCGTCGCTTGGACGACAAGGGCTTGAGCGGCAGGGCGTCGGCGTCGGCGGCGTGTTTGCTCGAGGACGTGGGTGTCGTCGACGTGGTCATCGCGTTCGCGTCGAGGGTGGCCAGCGCGGCGCGTCTCTTTGTTGGTGAGGTGGCGTTCATGATGACAAGGAAAAACGACGGCCAAGTAGGAATTGGAAATGGTAATAATGGATGGGAAAATCAACCAGAGATGTTTGGAGGATTGTTGCAATGCAGAAGAAGAAAAGGATGGTCAATGGCTACCCAACGGCTGGCCGTAAAGTCTGTGTGGCACAATGGCAAATCAATCGGTGGGCTTCTTCTGCTGTTGCCAATCCAGACAACACGTTACCAGAAGTCTTCTGTTCTTCTTTGAGTATCCTGTGTTCGAGCAAAGAAGGAAACAAAAAGAATGCAGGACGCGGATGGGTGGTAGTAAGTTGGGGGTGGACGTGACGTGACCAAGTCTGGCTCGTAGTAGTTGGAGTAAACTCCGGAGCTGAGCTCCCTCCCACACACCCCCACACTTTTCTTCTGGCGTGTACCGTCCGGCGCGCCTACAAGACATATAGCGTGTTTCTTGTTATCGAGCATCCTCACCAGCCAATGCAAGGTACCTACCTTAAGCAACTAAGGTACCTTCCTAGGTACCTAGCCCAGCCACCTGCACCCAACCCGCCCAAACCAACTACAGTACACTACTTGATTCACCAACTGGTTGACTCATTTGCAATCTCCAGCACTGCAACAACATGCAGAACCACCTGTGCTACGCTAGCCAAAACACACAGAAAAGAAACCCGCTGTGGAGCTTCCCGTCGCGTTCGTGTCTCTTCACGTCTCCAGGGCCCTCCCGTCTTGATTCGGCATAGCGCCCGTCTGCTAGCCTCAACGGCGCCTGGGACGGGCCAATGCTGATCATCCGCATCCTGCATCTGGCCACATCGGCAGCCCGTCATCTTCTCCTTTACATGTGCACCGGTGTATTTCTCAAAAGGTCAATATAACAAAAAGTGACAAGAATTGAGTTCAATTGCGCATCAACCAAATCATCTTCTACTCCGCAAGCAACATGGAGCGCCAGTGTACAAAGACAGCAACGGCCAAGAAAAAAAGACATCCACCACCAAGAATAGTAAAGAAATACAAGGAACAAAGCCATTTGTAAATACCCCTCATCTGGCCGACTGAATTCCAGCATCTTCATCGTCACCTTGTCGAACCCCTATTTTCTAACTCTATCCCACCATGGCCCCTCTCGCCCGACCTCGCATGCCGTCATGAACAAACAAAAAGAAACTGGGTATATATCCTGAGATCCTCCAGTCGAGGACGTGACAGAAAGAAAAAAAAGAATCAAAAACCAATACAGTCCAAAAATACAATATATCGCTTGTCGCTGCCTCCCATGTTCCCATTTTTTGTATTAACCATCCACCGTTGCCATCAAGTTGCGGCTTGGATCCCAAGACAATAACTGATGAGACATTATAAAATAATATAAAAACACTTCACACTCGTTCCAACATAAACAGACGACGCCTGTGATTTCGACCACAAATAGACATTATATGCAGCCGTCTTCATGGAGACGTATTGAACCTGTAACGGCTGGTGTCAAACTGAAACGGCTTGTCAAAGTCGAAAGTCATGTTGTCCCAGTCCGGCGCCGGCCCGGCCAGAGGGTCTAGCAGAAGAGACGGGTCCAGCGTGCTTCCCGAGGCACATAGGCTCGTATTGTCCAAGTTCAAAAGCAGATCCGTGTCAATGCTCTGCCAGTTCATGTCAATCTCCAGCGCGGCGCCCTCGGAAATGTCGCTGTTGGGCTCGCTCGCTCCGCTGTCCTTGCTGGACTCGGGAGTGTCGTTGGGTGTCAACGAGCGGTATAGCCGAAATTCGTTCATCACCGTTGGCAGGCCGTTTTCGAACCCTAGGTTGCTTAGCAGCGCATGTGTGTCCATCGTCGACATCGCCCACGGGTCTGCCGAGGCCGGTGTCGTCACCTCCGCCGCCGTCGTCTTTGGCGTTCCGTTGTCGCCTTTACTGCTGCCAGATTGGACTCGGCTCAGCGCGCTGCCAGATCTCTTCATGGCAACACCTTGCCCCTGCTTGGAGCCAGACTGCCCCATCGCTTGCGCCACATCTCCAACCGGCTTCTTTACCGTGCCGTCCATCTCCAGCCCGAGGGCCAACGCCAGATTCTCTTGCACAAATTTGACCGGGTCTTCCCTCGGCTTCACATGCTCCTCTTCCACATGATGCTTCAAGGCTTGTTCCGTAGAGAATCCGACATAGGGCATGTCACAATCCGTCTCCTTGCACACAAACACCGGCTTGGCTGCTGGCTCTGGTCCTCGCTTGATCTCGGGCGATGCTGTCTTGCTGACTCGCGGCGAGGGCGTGTTGGCGGCCTGACCAGGCTGCTGCGCCACCTTTTGCTTCTTACGCGGCGGGATCTGGAGGTTCATGTCCTTGGCCTTGCTCATGTAGCTGGGATTGCCATGCGGCGAGGATGCGTTTGTCGGGAAGCCGGGTGCCTGAGCCACTGTCGGCGCGGGAGGAGGCTGATTCGCCGACTTGCTCTTCTGCCGGCTGAGCGCTTGCGAATTCTTTTCCAAATTGCTCGCATTGAGCGGTGCTACCGCCGGCGACGACTGGTCGTTGCTGCCCCGGGATGGCTGTTGAGCAGCTTGGCCGGGTTGGGGCTGGCTGTTTTGCGCCCTCATCAATCCACTTTTAGTGGCAGCGGCGATGTCCCGAACCATGCTTTCTAACATGGCTCTTGCCTGTTCCAAGTCTGATGGTCGCATGCTGAATGACTCGCGCAGGATTGTCATGGCGTCACCATCCACAAACTGCTTGAGGAGACGCTGCCGGAATTTGAAAAACATGCTCGCACGTCCTTCATCTCCGGTGATGGCGAACCACCTGCTGAGACTGCGTCCAACCTTGCCCATGTCAAGGACGATCCGCTGCAACTTCGACCTCGTCTCCTCCAGCTCTTGAGGACTCATGGAAATGTCCATCATGGGATCCTGAGCAAGTTGGCGCGCCGCTGCTTGGCCAATGGCTTTTAGTCGGTTGATCGACTCAGTCGTTGGCGGCGGCACAATAATGCCTTCTTTGCTAGCCATTTGCTGCTGCCTGAGGAACAATTCATACTTGGCCTTTTGTTCCGGCGTCATGTTGGCGATCTGCTGCGGTGGAAGCCTCTTGGGACCAGCGGCGTTGTTGGGTCTAGCGCTAGCCGAGTTGATTGGGGTAGCGTTGCCAACATCAGCACCGTTACCTCCACCAGGAGCATCGTCGGGGTTTGGCCGCTTGAGGTTCTTGGCGGGCTGTTGAGGTGTACGCTCCTGCTTGACGGTTGCATTTTGGGCTGGGGCAGTAGCACCATGCACGGGGCCTCCCTGCTGCTGAGGGGGTTGAGGCGGCTGAGGCTGCTGACCTTTTGTTTCCTGCTGTTGAGGGGGCTGGGTTTGCTGTTGGCTCATCTGCGCGGCGGTTGGTCCAGTCATGGGATTCTGAGGTCCGAGACCTTGGCTGGCAGCACTCTGCGCTCGCATGCGATTGGCTTGGTGATTCTGCCACTGACTGCGCTTCATAGAGATGATGACCATGCGAAGTTGTTCATCAGGCATGTTCATGTTAGGTTGACTGGCGCGAAACTGTGCCATCTCCTGCGGTGTAACCTGCATGACGTGCGCAGGAAGGTTTTGCATAGTGGGGGGTATATTGGCCATGCTCATGCCACCGGTAAGCATCTGACCCTGTTGTTGCTGGCGCGCCTGCTGTTGCTGGCCCTGTTGCTGTTGCTGAGCCAGTTGAGGGGGTTGCTGGCCGTGCTGGAGGGGTTGTGGTTGACCTTGCTGCTGACCCTGCTGCTGCTGCTGCTGTCGCTGCATCTGCTGTTGTTGCTGCTGGGCTGATCGGCGGCTCGTGAACCAATGGTGGAATTGAGATTTTTGCAAATGGGAAAGGACTCCCTTGGTTTGCGGCGAGACGTTGGCCGAGTTAACCCACATCTTAAGCTCACGCCATTTCCTAATTTCGGGCGGCAAGTTGATGAGTATTTGGTCGCGGACCTGGGGTGGAACCTCCATGTTGTCCATAATGGTTTGCATTTGAGGATTTCCAAGGCCCATAGTCCGTTGTCCCTGTGGAGGGCCACCAGCCGGGTTGGGCTGCGGCGGCTGCTGCTGTTGCTGCAGGCCTCCCTGGAGACCTGCACTGGCCGGGTTCTGGTTCACTTGACTTTGTTGTAGTTGAGCTGTGCCCATTTGACCGGCGTTGGCGCGCTGCTGCTGCTGCTGTTGTTGTTGTTGCACAGCCCACCTGCGTACCATGTCTACTATTTTGTCATCTGCCATCTGGCTGAGTTGATGCTGCTGCTCTGGGGTCATGCCAGAGGCCATGGCCATGACCATGGTCTGCACATTAGGATTTCTCTGGAACCTCTGGTTGAGCGGCAGGTTGTTGAAGGGTATACCCCCATGCTGGTTGCCAGGGGTTCCCATGGGATTCACGCCATTGGGCCCACGGTTGGCGGCAGGGTTCAGGGCGGGACTTTGATTTTGGTCCATGCCGCCGCCTTGCTGGCTGTGTATCTGCTTCATCTGAGCCGCCTGCGCCTGTGAGGCCTGGTTGAGCTTCATCTGCTGCTGCTGCTGTTGTTGTTGTCCTGGCTGCTGTCCTGGCTGCTGACCTTGGCGGGGGGTCTGGTTCTGGCCCTGATTGACCATGCCCTGGTTACCAGGTTGAGGCGTCGCGTTCCTTGCGGCACCGCTAGCGGGCACTACCATTTGACCGGCTTGCTGAGCAATGAGACCGCTCATCTGCTGGTCCTTGATGCTTTCCATGCTGGGACCAAACTGGGAAAAGTCGTGAGCGGCAGGTTGGCCATTGGGCATCATGTTGTTTGCACGTTGTTGGCTATTTTGCTGCTGCATCAGGGCGGCCTGCTGGGGGGTCATGTTGGCGGCAGCTTGGTGGGCTCTGCTTTGTTTTTGGAGAGCCTGGAAAGCTTGGTTTTGGAAGAGAAGCATGGCGGGGTCACGATTGTGGGCAGCAAACTCGGCGTTTTGCTGGGGCGTCATCTTACTGCGAACTTGGGTGCGGAACTGGTTCCTGGTGGTCTCTGGGGCTTGGTTAAACATTCTGAGGGCAAGCTGGTTCACCTTGTCACGATCTGAGGGCGGCAGACGGGCAAGCTCGTTGATGGCGATGCCTTGGGGTCGTTGGCCAGGGGCACCAGGACCCATGGCAGGCTGTTGGGATGGACCAGCGATGCCGCGGCCTGCTTGATTACCCATGCCCATGGTAGCAGCCATCTGTTGCTGTTGCTGCTGCTGCTGTAACTGAAGCATCTGCTGCTGATTGGGCATCTGCTGGCCCTGCATGGCTTGGTTCATGCCGGCGAAGCCCTGCTGGGAGCCAAAGCCGCGACCCATCTGCTGCATGTTGAGCATGCCTTGGGCTTGGGCTTGGGCCTGGGCTTGGGCCTGTGCGTTGGCATTGAGGCCGTTTTGCAGGGTGCCACCGTTTGCCTGGCGCCTCTTGAAGAATTCGAAAATCTTGCCTTTGACGACTGTGTTGTATTGTTCCTGTTTTCAAAGATCAGTCTGTGTGGTGCGCAAAGGGAGTGATACGAGGTGGTTTACCTTGGAAACGCAATTTGTGAATGCGCTGATTTCAAAGTTGATGGATACTTCCAAGGCGCGTGCGGCTTCTAATTGAGTAGCAAGCGTGACGTTTGTAAACCTGTCGGGAGAGTTAGTTTGGGGGAGAGGGGGGGGATTGTGCAGATGTGAGGGAGCGGGTTGGGATGCCCAGAAATGGGAGAACATGAGTTGATGAGCGCCGAGGAAGGCGACGTACAATTCCAAGGTCTTGCCAACGCGATCATTCATTGGTACGCTAGCGTGCCAGGGTGCAGGAGGGACTGCAGTACTGCTGAGACGAGCCATGATCGTTTGGCCGTATTGGTTGGCGTTGGAGCGGGCGTGCTGCTGCAACTGCATCTGCTGTTGCTGCTGGGTCATCATGTGGCCAGCACCAGCCATGTGCTGCATATTGGCGGCCATTGCCGCGGTGAATGGTTGGAAAAAACTTCAGCGCGATCGGGGGGAGTCGATACGACCCGGGGCTGGAGCGAAGGTGATGGAGAGCCAGTTTCCAAGACGCCGGGTGGGGAGCGTATCGGGCACGGCAGGTAAGGCGAACGTGAGCGCGTGGAGGAGTAGTAGCCGACAGGTCGGGATGGGCTTGACGACGAGAATGGCGGGAGAGCGAGACGAGTCTCGGCTGGCAAAAACGTGAATGGTGTGTAGAAGCGACGAAGACGCGCGGGTGCGCAGCGAGAGCGCGCGGTATCGTGGACGTTGGTCGGGGCGGAATGGCCTGGGCAGGGCAGAATTTGGCCAGGGGACCACGCAAGAAGACGGTGGAGGATGGGGCGCGGGAATTGAGCGCAGGGTGTGAGGCGGTCGCAAGCAGACGATGAAGAGGAGGGTTGAATCGATTGTATCGTCGTTGCCAAGGGCCGCGAGGGAGGTTTTGGATCGCGGAGTATGTGGGCGGTGGAAGAGTATCGTTGTTTTAGTGTCGAAAGTGGCGGGCTGGGGGCCGATTGGGCGAGAAAAAGGCGTAGCCGGAAGGAATCGTAAGGACGTAAAGGTAGGCCAGCGAAGCGGAAAAGGCCAGATGTGGAAAAGAAGATGAAAAAACGAGACGAAACGAAGATGAAGCGAACGGGCACCAGAAAGAAGAAGAAGAAAGTCGCAGGCGCTTCGAGGTGAAGACGAGAGGAGGGAGGGGTGAGGTGGTGATGTGAGGAAAGGAAGAGAAGAAGGTGGTTTGCTGGGTGGAGGGCAGAGGAAGAGAAAGAGGTGTAGGCGGCGGTGGTGGTGGTGGTGGTGGTGGTGAGTAGGTACAGACAGTAGGCGGCCAGGGCAAGCAAGCAAGGTTCCTAGGTACCTAGTAATAATTGGGGGGAGGGGGGGAGTGTGACAGTGCCGGGCCAGGCTGGGCTACACTACAGCCTTTTTAGCCTACGAGACCTACGCCGGCTGGTGCTTGGGTACTGGCAATATTGGTAACACCGCCAAACACGACGGCCAGACGCCAAAAGGTGGACCGGGGGGCGTGGCCCTTGAACAACAAGAATAATGGCCCTAGGTTTTATCAGTAGGGGACCTTGGGGGGGTAGGGGGGACCCTTGGCAGGCGGTTGTTTAGACGCCTGGACGGTTGTGTATTGTTTTACGGTTGTTGTTTTCGTAGAACAGGTGGGTTTTTACAGGGCACCTTGGGGCCGGGTCCAGGAACCCAGGAGAGGAGAAGGGAGCCCAGCGCTGAAAAGGAAACCAGAACGGGGGGACGGGGAGACAGCTTTGACGATTTGGACCAAAAAAATAATAATAGAAATAAAAAAGAAATAAAAAATAAAAAGGGCCACGGTCAGGCCCCAGGCGGGAAGGCACGATTAAGGTTCTGGGTGGAGACGGTCCTTGAAAAAAAAAAAGAGTGACTTGGGCCGGGCGCGTGATTGGGCAGGTCTGCAGGTGGTGGTGGTGCGCCATTCTGCACTGGGCTGGCACAGCATCATCAGCAGCAAAAAGTAAGTATGTGTGGTACGGTCAGTTGGCGGAGGAATTTTTTTTTTTGGTGCTTTGGGGGCGGCCGCTGGGATATATGTTGATTGTCTTCTTTTTTTTCTTTTGTGTTGCTGCTTTTGTTGAATAGAGAGAGCCAAGGTGTCGTTCGCGACAGCCGTCCATGACAGCCTTGACCACGACCGTCGCTGGGACTAGATGCGGGTAGTTCTGGGGCCCTCCCTACTAACCTAACCTACTGAGCCTCCAGGTGCCTACAGGTAAAGGCAAGGTATTGTGCCACTGCTGTCGTGCTGTCTGCTACGTGCTGCGTGCTGCCGCTGGTGCTCGTGCTCCTAGGCTTTCATGGGTGGTGGGGCATGCCCCCCCTCCGTCTATTCCCTTTTGCCTCTGTCCGTGACCTCTCATCGTGCCCACCCACGTTGCTTGCCTCAGAAGGGGCCTAGCTGCAAAAACAAGTAGAGAGTGTTCGATGCTGCCTTTTATTGGGGCGGTGTGTATCTTTTGCCTGTGCTTCTCACGCAAAAGATACTCTGCAAACCCTGTAGGCGGCCCAAATCCTGGCGTGCTTCAACCTTGGCCACTAAACCCTTTCTGGCCTCCTCTGACCTGGCCCTGCTGCCCTCTGCCGACGCTAGCAGCGGTTACCTTGCTCCTAACCAACTAGCGTGGGGCCATCGAGCGTGCTAGCTGCTGGCGCTGGTGCTGGCACTGGTGCTGGTGCCAGACCCGACGATGCACTGTCTGCAGTCTGTGGTCTGCATTCTGCATTCTGCAGCCTGCAGGGCCCTGACCTGTTCTGCATCGCCAAACTGTGCAGTGCCTTTGGCTTCAGGTACCACAACACCAATCCATGACCTGCAAAGGAGGACGAACAAGAGCTCGACACACAGACACCATTGTGATAAATAGTTTGCATCTCCAACTCTCCAAGTCACCCCTTTCTTTCTTTCCTCCTCCGCCGTCTTCTCGCCTCCTCTTCCTCGCCGCCTCGTCACAGACTCCCGTCGCTGCGGACTGCCTGAAACATCTCTGACGCACATGCACACGAGCATCCATCTGTTTATCCCCGGTACTCGACCTTTGGTCCTCCCACTGTGCACTTTGTGCGCTGGGAGCTATCACGCAACACACAGCAGATCCATGAACCAATTTTGCCCATCCATTCTCCCGCCTCCTCCTCGTCGCCTCCTGCATGCTGTGTACCCTGCGTGCAGTGCTTCGTGCGCGATATGCTGCACGGCGGATCCTGCCAGCAACATACTTACTACAGTACACCAACAGCAGGCTTTTGCTCCCCCTCCATCCTCCATCCTTCCTCCATCCACATACCCTGGCCATGCATCACGGCGCGTCAATGCCGAGAAACTTTTACTCGCATCTCGACGATCCTCCTTCTCCCCCCTTCTTCTCTTCTTCTCGACGTCTTCTTCGTCTTGGTTTTTTCTTCTCCCAGCGCGGATGATACTCTAGCACCATCGCCCTTGTCCTCCGCAGATTGCTCTTCCATCAAGATGCACTCGTCATCTCATCCGATTTTGGCCCGTAATTGTTCACGCTGACCAGGCCACCAGGTTCTTTCATCCGTGGTATGCAGCGACCGGGTGCCGGGGTTGCACTCATGATGCTGCCTGGTCCCCTTGTCCCCGTGGCCCTTGATTGTGGTGGGGTGACCTGGGTACCGCCACCCTTCTCAAGCGTAAGATCTCGTCACACACGCACACTCTCGTTCGACTCGACTCAACCAAAGACAAACAAGGCCCTTGTCCGGCTGCCGCTAGAAAGATCGGCCGCTTCGACGGAGTACTCCCGAGTTGCCTGTGGCCATGGCATCGACATGCAGAAAGTTGGGTCGTCGCATCACTCTCACCACGACCACTGTCCCTCTCAGCCTTTCTCTCATTGTCCCTCCCTTCCCACACTTGCTTTTACTGTAATTACATGCTCACCGATGGGTGGGTGTTCAATATTAACACATGTCGATGCTTTCTTTTGCACCCACGCACCCTGTCCATACCTATCCCAACCTGGCATAACCCCGGTCCATAACGCTGCACATGCGTGTTTCCCATGCCTGCCGCCCTTGTCGTCCTGCGCTGGCCACATTCGGCCCGCCGCCGCGGGCCAGCCCGACCGTTTTCTCCTTCTCTTGCGGACAGGCTCTCAGGCTTCCAGGCTTCCAGGCCAGACTTCCCAACTTCTACTAACCGCCATCTACGCCATGCTCCCGAGTTTCCTCCACAAAGTCAATCGCCCGCCCGGTTTAATCAGCCTTGCCCGAGACAATATGCCTCTGCTTCTATTTGCCAGTGAGTTTTTGGTTCTGTTCCATGAGACAGGCACCCAGGGTGGAAATGGGGGGCCGCTGGCAGGGGGTAACCCTGGCCCGTGGAGCCAAAATAGTTCCTGTGTGGCGCTTCCCCTCTGGGCCAGAGACAATGGCGGCGTACGACAAGATGGCCAAGCATGCCTCGAGCACGCCCGAACAGAATGCGCAGTGCTTCATAAAAAAATCCTGCGAAGCCGTCGGGAGAACAAGATGCATGCTCCTCATCGCAGTGCGATTCACAGCTTTTGTCTGTGTAGGTCCATCATGCGCTGCCCCTTCTCATTCATGGACCATCAGTGTCATGCCATGCATGTAAGCGCAGCAGTTGAATAATGACAAGTCGGTCTGTCCTTTGACGGTCCCCAGCAGAGACGCCCTGTACTCCACGGCTCTGCTCTGGCTCTAACAGTACGTGTTTTCTCAGCTTGCACCAGTACTACCACGATTCAGTGCGCGCACCGATACACAGCAGCCGCTGGTATCTCGTTCTGTAAGACAAAGACTGCTACACAGAACGCCATCCTGCCATAGCCTGTAGGATAAGCAATCGCGACCCTTCTCCTCGTCATCTCGATTGGTGGCCCGATGGTCCTCTGTCCTCTTTGTAAATCCAACAAAAGCCGTCGACGGTGCCTTTGTCGATCTCTCGCCGTTGCAGAGCAATCCAGGCCTCCGGTTCAGCCGACGAGGGGGGAAAGCCGCCACACTCCCCATTCTTCATCTCAGCAGCCGGGGCTCCTTTGGGATGAGCGGACAGGGATTGCTGCTGGGCCACGCACGCCCCCCGACGCACTCTGAAACTGCGCGGGCAGAACCAAGAGCACAAGCCCGCGAGCTTCATTTCTTTTGGACCGTTTTCTTGCTAATGCATTTCGTAAATAAAAATAGAAAATTGCCCTTCTCTTCCAACCTCATGCGTATCCCTTCCCTTTATCCACTACCGCCAATCGCCGTTACTACATCTGATCTAGATGCGCAAAGTGCCCAAGCCCATCAACACCCCGTCATGTCGCTGAAGATGTCACCTTTTTTCTCTCGACGCCCAGGGAGCAGGGAGGGAGGGAGGAAAAATCTCAGCTGGGCGTCCCCCCCGTCTTTCAATATCGGGTTTAGCGCTGCTGCCCGCGCCACGTTGGACAGGGCTACACTGGGTTTGTCCAAAGCGATTATGGCTTGCAATAGCCTCGCCCTCCCCTCCCCCTGCAAGCCACAAAACCTCGTCTGAGACCAAGAAGGCTCGTATTATTATTATTTCGTATCATTTGCAGCGCGGGGGGGAGACGACCCCAAAGCAATGCAGGGTCGCGCATCAAGTTGGCAAGGCTCCCCAAGAAGAAGCATGCTGCTGCTCTCCTTGTTCCTGCCCCCCCCCCCCGTCTAGATCGGGAGCGCGAGGCGCTGGTGAACGGCGGACAAGGCGGGATGTTTGCGTTTTTTGGCGCTGGTGAAGCCAGCGGGCATGCCACAGCTCACTCTTTTCGCTGTAGGCCCACCCCCCACGGCGGCTGCTCGAACTTTGTTTTCCCGAGCACTGAGTAAAGGTTTCTTTGTTTTGGGGGGGTTTTTTTTTGTGAGTAGCTGTTCGCTGCCGTACATTTCGCTCGCACCGTACAAGAAATCAGGGCAAAAAGAACAAGGTAAGCCTTGCGCCCCCAGGGCTCGCTCGTGTTGCGCAAGAAAACCCCCCGCTAGCCAAGGCAGAGTCCAGCGCGGCTGAAAGGCTGGCTGTTGCGCTGGACGGAATTTTAAATATGCAACAGGCAGTGTGGTGTCTCACCGTGCAAGGTACAATGGGAAATAAAAAAAGGTCACGCTGCAAGGAAAGCAGAAATGGGTTTCAGCTGACCCTGAATTGTCGTGCTTGTTGTTGCGCCTGCACCGGCTGGACTAGTTCGAGACATGGTTCTCGGAAGCACGATCGATGGGCTAACATCACCTCACGGGTACAACTCAATTTAAGATTGAAGATGCGACTGGATTGTTGATTAAAGCATGTAGGTAGTAATCATCAAATTGTCAGGTATGCGCGCTGTGTTGTGAGTGCGCACTGTCAGTGCAAATGACAAGTCATTTCAGGCGACTGACCGGATATACTGGAACTGTCTTTTGGGTCCAACGCTCCAAAAAAAAACAAGATATCTTGAAAAGAAAACACAGCTATAGGCTACAGGCTATAGTAATCTTAATTCTTCTGGAGGACCTTGTTCTCTCAGAGTTATGGAACCTATAGTAGCTATAAGAGGTGTGTGATGCCAAGACTATGCGCAACGTGGTATCGTGGGTTTGTAGAGTGTGGCTTTGGGCACTAGTTGCAGCATCTAGATTTCTCAGATCCAAGATGTGCAGCATGACTAGACTTTTAAGTCTGTAGAATATAAAAGGTGTAAGATTTTGCCCTCAAATTGGATCCCAGTCTTCGTCAGTGTTCTGCGGTGCAAGCCAGACAGGCGGTGCATTACCCTGGACACATTCATGACATTGTGCTACTGAACTTGGCTGATAGACCATCTCCATTTCTTAGAATATCAGTCACGGTCAATTGAGGCAAGAAAATTATTATATACAGTTCAATTGATGCAAATGCTATTATCATAACCGTGCGCGCTAACAAAAGATATCCACTAACGAGGTAGACCAAAACACATGATTGAAGAAGTAACAGAAGGACAGAGACAAAGACTTGAAACCTCTATTTGAGGAGAAAGTGGAACAAGGCGTCCTTATACCCTCCGAGGACGGTAAAGACGCCAAAAGCGGAAGCGCCCTTGATGGCGCCTAGGAAAGCCGCCGTGCCCAGAGCAATGATGCCCAGACGGATGGCCAGGCAGGTCAGGACAGCCTCAATGGTGCCGTTGCGGAACTCGAGGACCTCGCTGCGCTCATTGATGTGGGGAAACGGCACGTCGGGCACGGGAACGTCGAGGAACTTGCAGAGCGGCTCCCAGCCCTGCTCGAGGCGAAAGTCGAGCAGGTTCGCGGCGGGCACGGTGGCTCGCATCTTGGCGTAGTGCGCGGTGTGCAGCTCGCGCAGGCGCTTCTTGGCCGCGGCGCCGGTGCGCGCGCCCATCCAGCCGGTGTAGACGTCGCTGATGCCAATGACGAAGCCGAGGCCGACCCAGGTGGCGAGCTGGAAGCAGAGCAGGTCCCAGACGCCGTAGAGCCACGAGTCGGTGAAGACGCTGTAGCTGGCCGCCCACTTGTCGTAGGGGCGCTCGACGAGGATGACGCGGGCCTCGGGGTACGCGCAGTAGATTTCCTTGCCAAAGTAGGCGGCGACGTCGGTGACGGCGCGGTACGGGCCGATGAGGCGGTCCCAGTCGCCGCGGGACCACGGCAGCAGCGGGTCGTAGGGCGACAGGTAAAAGGCGCGCGCGAGGCGGTGCTCGCGCAGGTAGGGGAAGTGGCACCACGCGGCGCGGCCCCAGGCGTACAGCTGCGGCCAGTCGTCGAGCTTCATGACGTGGTGCACGGGCGCGACGCCGAGCATCTCGAGCGCCTTGGAGAGCGAGGCGGTGCCGCTGCGCGGGAGGCCGGCGCAGAGGATGCCATGGCCCGAGGCAAAGTTCTTGGGCGGGCCGGGCGCGACGACGGCGGCGGTCGACTTTTCCATGGTGTATAGAGGAAGGAGGACGAGGTTGGGGAGAGTGGGAGGGGGAACGAGGTCGACCTTGTTGGGGGAGGGGAGGCAAATGTGTCGAGAGGTGAGTATAAGTCGTGAAATGTAGGGGTTTAGACAGCGGATGTTAAGAAACTGGACCCGAGGGTGCTGTATTTGCTAGGATACAACAAATTGATCAACTGACACGGAAGCGAGAGCAGGGCGAGACGTTTTATATCCTCTCGCTTAGATCCTCAGCTCCTCAGCTCAGGCGCTCTGATCTGATGCGCTCACTGCAACACTCCGCGAATTGCCCCTTTCGGGAGGCCATGTTTTTCGCAAATCATTGCTTGCTTACCAGTATATCTCTGCTTTCGATGCTAAGCACTTGATATCAGTGGCAGTTTCCACAATGGCCCCAAACCACCTCCACACCCCCGGTTCGGCCTGATCATGGTCTGATCATGGCCTGTCGCCGCGCTCCTCCCCGATGGCCCTGACACGCCGGGTCGTCGTCGCTGTCTTCGAACTTCCTCAACACGCGAAACCCTTTTTTCCGGCCGCCCCCATATCCACAAAAGCCCGTCAGCAGCGAGGAGGGGCGCCGCGGGATCAAGAACGACGAGCGAGCGAGAGTCGTCCCTGAGCAGCGGCTCAATGCTATCCCGCCATGGCAAGGAGAAGAAGGCGTCGCGCTATGATCTCACACAAGCGTGTGTGTGTGTGTGACTGGTTCGTCTACCCGTCATGGGGGTGTGTGTGCGGCTGTGGGCGTTGCGGGTAATTGTACCATCCCAGGAAACCGCATGCGAATTGGGTAACATGCTAGTCTGACGAGCTGTTCAGCCACAAAACCTTCTGTACCTGGTATACTTGTTCTTTCTTTCCAAGTAGAAAGGAAAAGAACGTTCGTCTGATTTTAGCTATAGAAAATGCCAATTCACGTTGTTGGGCTTTGTGTTTTTTGGTACGTTTGACCATGTGCTCGTCCTGTAAGCGGACACTGGTGAAACCCGCTACTCGAACTGATCACCACCACCTGTTAAGCTTAATGGCGGTGGCTTCGACGAATAAAGCAGCGGATGTAGCATAAAAGGGAATAAAATTTCTCTGGTACTTCCGCCCCCCCTCCCCTGATTATGCAGCGCACCGATACGCGGAGTAGGGTGCTGGGTTGTCGGTGATGTCAGTCAGCTGAGTAATAAACGGTTTTACGATGGAGCTATCAGGAACGGACAACTGTACAGGGGGTGCGCTGGCTTTGGCAATGGTGAAATTTGAGAGACGATGAAATGAAAAGGAATCGGTTTATTTCCAAGTAGTCCTGGTATTTTACGTGAATTCCAGGGCGGGGTTTGTACTCTGCAACACAGGTCGTGGCGATTGATATCTCCAGATATGCGCGCGGTCGCCACAGACGAGGGAACTGTCGCCTGTGGTGACCAGACGCCGTAAATGGCAAACAGCGCGAGAGACGCACCAATGAAGACTGCCGATCATACCTTTTGGCTTCTTTCACAGCAGCTCCACCTTCTAGAACCTTGCAGCTGAACCTGTTAGAGGCTCCTGGTGTAAGCCGATCCGCGCCCCTACAGAGACCCCGTGCTGAAGTAAGCGCAGGCCTAGGAAATCGGTACGACTGTAAAAGTACTCCTTGGGAAAATGGCAAGCGATGAAAATGTTTTTGAATCAAGTCCTGGGTCTCGTTTAGCTTGCGAGGGTATGCAAGAAGCTACGAAAACAAGTAAAGCCCGAGGCCAACGCGTTCAAGATGATGCAGGCTCCATCTTACCGCTGATTTGCAGGATTTTTTTTGTTCAAGATGCATCGCACTCGATAGCCTTGCTCACCATTGCCTCATCTAGAAGGCGCCGGTCGATTTTCAATTCCGGGCGATGAAAATCCGGGGGGAAATTGTACACACAGCTGACGGCGAGGCTTGCAGCTCGCCCGCTGCCGATTCGGCTTCGCTTCTTTTTCACGTCGGCGTCTGCTGACGGCGGCGACACCCCGACCGAGGGGCCTGCGTCGTAGCAAGTCCACAATCTTTTTAACGCTGACTTTGCTCGGGCGACCCCATACAACAAACCTCTCGAGACTTTTGAAAAAAAGGCCCGTCGCTTATATGACGTCGGGAAAAGAGAGGATCCCGCCCCTGCAGTCAGAGTAAGAGCCCGTTGTCTTGGCACTGACTGTGTGCCCTGTGCGGCGACGGTCCGGGGCGGAATAAGGACCGGCAGACTACGGTGTTGCGGCTCCGAAACGGCCAGTTTGCTCTGGGAGAGCCATTGGAGGCCTATTTGTGTTATTTCGCCATCTGGACAATTTTAAAACCGTCATCAAAACTCACCCGTCTGTGTGTAGATCCTGCTGCTGTGTAGTCAGCACTTGATGGAGGCTCCTGAGCTAAGCACGAGAACGCATGCATGTGATTTTGCCGCAATCGATTTCTTAGGGAAGAATGGTCAATCTAATGGACAGAGTAGTGGCCAATCTCGATTACACTCCCCTGTCGTGGTGGTATGTTACTGGATTGCCACGCAGCTCTAGCTCTACTTGGAAGAGCCGATGCTAACAACGGACGCAAGCCACCAATGGCGAGTTATTTGCAATGAAATCTAGGAATTGGCCATCAGGCAAGAAAAGAGTTGGCCTTGGAGAGACGGAGAGACTTTATTAGTACCTAAAAAGTTGCAGTTGCGCGATGGATGCATGCCTCATGCGCTACTGTTGCGTCTACTTTCTTATGAAGGCACAAAACCGTGTCCCCCAAGACCGCTGAAGAATCTGTTTTCCTGCAAGACACATCGCTAGCTGTAATGGCTTCCTTGGCTCCCATATCTCGGATGTCCCCGGCCTTTGCGCTCCATGGTGACGAGCCCGTCGCCGACCTTGGACTCGACCACCTCCATGCCCATGAGCCTCTGGTACAGCGGCACCGATTTTTCCCAGTTGCTCGTAAACAGCATGCTCCTGCGCAGGTGCGGCATCTCCTCGACGACCTCCTGGACGCACCGCACCAGCCAGCTGCCCAGGCCCCGGCCCTGCACGGCCGGCTCGACCCAGACGTCGGTCAGGTAGAGAAAGGTGGTGTAGTCGGTGACGCAGCGCGCGAGGCCGACAAAGTCCGCCGCCGCCGTCGTCTCGCCGCCGTCGTTGGTGCGGAAGAGGCCAAAGCAGAGCGAATTGTCCAGCGTGGCCTGCATGTATTCCGGCGGCATGGCGTTGGCCCAGTAGAACTCCTTGGAGTTGTAGACGTCAATGAGGCGGGCCACGGGAATGAGGGAGGAATCGGTCGTGATGAGATGGTCGTCGCGGCGCCATTGGCGACCTTGCAAATCAGCACGCACAAAAGACATTTTGTTTTAAAAAGAATTAGATAATTGAGTGAATTGTTCTTGAATGCTGTTGTTGAATTAAGCATTTTGTATACATTGGATTCAATGGGTTCTGAGCCGAAATGACTCATCTATTGTCACTACGCCCTGTATCGGTCGAAATATGACGCCGCCTTACGATGTCGGCCTGTCGCAGTCATATAGGATGAAAAGGAGGATATAATTGAATTTTTTCTCAGTAAACCTTTTCTCAAGTAGGCCTATAATTCGAATTGATCTCGTGATTCTGACTGTGGTGCTGCGAATTGGAAGCCATCTTGCACCGACCAGAACTCGTGGCCTTGCATCGAGGCCAAATCGACTTGCGGCGGCTAATCATGGACCGTAGTTTGGCAAATCTTATTGGCCGCTAAAATAAATAAATAGAAATCCGACTTGGAAAGTCTGAGGACGAAAAAGCTACGGGTGGCATATGGTGATGCCTATTGCAACTACAGCAAGAAAATGACGAGTTTTCGGGAACACTCTTGCTTCGCAGTCAGATGCAGAGACCCTGATCGGTCTCGGGTAAAACAACCGGGGAACAACCAAATATTCATCACAAACCTTGTGCAACGTCCGGATCTGTACCAAAGGCTGGGAAACACTGTCTTGCAGCATCGGATGATGGACCTTGTCTTTGATGTGGAGACGGTAGAGTACACCCGAGATTGTTCGATAGCCAAGACATCAAGACCATTGATTAACAAGAGTCAAATATAAATCATGGGGTAAAGTGTACAAAACATAATCGAACCGTGTTTCGGACAACCTTGCATGGGGGGGGGGGCAAGTCGCCTCCCCGCGCAGCAGATCATGATGCACTACTCCGTCCGGCGTAGTGCGTGACACAGCCCAAAGTTAATTGGGTAGCACCTCGAGCAGAACGTGAGCCCCAAATCTCGATTTCCTCCACACACCCGGGCGGCCGGTACTTGGAAGCTGAAATCTTGCATCACGTGGAGTAAGCAAGGGGACAAGAAACCCAGTTTCGCAGGCCCCCCCCTCCCCAGCTTGGCGACGCTCAGCGGGACGGCCTGGGCAATGAACTTGCCCGCACCCCCTGCAAACGGCGCAGGCAATCTGTTGGGGTACTTTTTTCTTGCATTTTTTTCCCGATTTTTCGGGACCACGGTTATCCCTTTGCCAGTGGAGGAGGAGGTTTGAAGTCACGCCCCCCACTGCAATTAATACCTAAAAGTACAGAGCCTACTAGCGTATTTCCTCAACTAGGCAAGTACTGCCTGGTATTTTTCTGCGCCACAGGTACACGGCCACACCTGCGCATCCCAGGACGGTTGTGAAGTACCCTGCGATTCTGTAACCCGCTGATTGGTTGAAAGCCCTGTAAGTGACTTAGAACCTCCTCCTCCACTGGCAAAGGGATAGCGGCTTGCCGACTTGGTGGAGGAGCTGTCCGGCGACCTGTCGGGCTGCCCATTGCCCGCATCAGCCACACCCAGCAGGCAGCCCAGTCTTACTCCTCATATTGCCTCCCCCCCGGCAGGCATGCCCCGCACAGCCTTACCAGTAAACCACCACCACCCAACCGAGACTGTTGGTAGTGGAGAGCGTTCAAACTTGCCTTCTCTTCTACATGCATGCGGTGCGCCGTGACAACGTCGAATTTTCCGACACGTCGAAAATCCATCCCATGCGCATCGCCGCACCACTCGCTGCTGCGGCCTTGCCTCGCGTGTGAGCCGCCACCTAGTCCCAAACCATCATGAAGCGCAAGGCCGACAACCGGAGCAGCAGCACCAGCAGCAGCTCCAGCTCCGGGAGAAGCTCGACGTCGCCGTCCTCGGCCGACACCACCACCGCCATCGCCAGCAACAACAACAGCAACAACGCCGCCTCCAAGCCCGCCAGCAGCCGCCGCGGCCACTCCAAGTCGCGCCTGGGCTGCCTCAACTGCAAGCGGCGCCGCGTCAAGTGCAACGAGCAGCGCCCGACCTGCTCGCCCTGCCGCCGCCTCGGCCTGCTGTGCGACTACGCCCTCGCCGCGGGTCCGAGCCAGCCCGCCCCGTCGCCGCTCTGCCTCGAGGATCTCCGCTTCTACTACCAGTTCCTCAACACGGCCTTTCCGTCCCTGCCGCTGCGCGCCGAGCAGACGTGGAAGAAGTGCGCCGCCATGTCGCACCAAGTACGTGCAGCAGACGTTTTGAATGAACGCCACAGACACACCCATTCACTGACCCCGTTTCCTCTACAGTCGGAATGCCTCGCGCACGCCGCTCTCGGCCTCGGAGCCCTGCATCTCACCAAGCACGGCAACGTCGACTACTCGTCCCAGGCCCTCACCCACCGCGTCTCCGCCCTCAAGATTGTCCACCAGCAGTTTGCCAAGCCCCCGCGCGACCAGGACAATGCCGACTCGCTCTTTGCCGCCCTCCTCTGCCTCGCCGCCCAGACCACGCTGCTGCCCGACGGCATCGCCGAGTACCTGACCATCACGCGCGCCGGCGCCCTGGTCTGGGCCTTTGTCATACCCGCCCACGGCTCCTCCGTCTTCAAGTCCTTTACCAACGAGAGCCACTCGGAGAACCTGTCCCGAATCGTGAGCGAAGACGAGCCCAAGGACTTTGACCTCGTCCAAGAATTCCTCGACTCGGTCACCAAGGTCAAGGAGCTCTGCAAAGGCGCCCGAGAACTATACTACTGCCAGCGCGTCGTCGACGCCATCCAGGGCCTGCGCATCTCCTCGCTCCAGGCCTGGCTGTCGCATGCCGACTTGTGGCGCGCCCACTGCTACTTTACAAACGACGACTTTCAGGCCTTCATCGACCCGGAGAACCATGCGGCCAGGCTGCTCATCTCGCACATGCTTCTGGCCGACTATCTTCTCGGCCAATTCTGCCTCAGCAGCTCCGAGCCCTTCAAGTTTACCGCCCGGAGAGACGTCATCCTCTCCTGGGTCAGGAATGCAATCGGCCAGCTGCCAAAGGAAATCAGGCCCTATGGAGATTGGCTGATAGGCTATTGCGATGTTGTCGAGCAGAGCGATGGGCGCTATCTCCTCACGCCTTGATCTACCATTTTGATGTCTAGAAATAATCATCATACTTTTTTGGTATGCAGCCACACTGCAACTTTGGTTGTTTGGGTCAACCGCAACTACTCAGCCAAATAAAGGCTGAAGGGGCAGTCGCATGACGCTCCAACGGTTCGGGGTTATTGGCAGTGGCACGAGGTCCAAAATACGGACCTACACTTCGCTGACAACTCCGCGGTTCAGAGCAGCGCCAGGGGCTAGGCGTTGTATGCCCTGTCAAATTGGCAGCTTCCACAGATAAACCTTGAGTGTTCAGGCATCTGTCTGGCGGGTGGATGGAGACTAGCAGAAGCTTTACACATAAGAAGAGCACTACCCCCTTGCCGCGGTCAGGATAGCCTCTGCAAAACCTGCGTTGCAGCTTGCGAAGATTTTCGAGCAACATCTTCAAAATCGCACCCATGATTCCTTTCGAGTCTTGACTTGCTGCGAAAAGTACTGGGCATCCACTGGCATGCGAGATTGCATATCCAAGCTCGTTCCAGAATACTGACCATGCTCTGTCAACAACCCAGCGCAGCGCACTAGTTTGACAACAACTGGCACTGAGTCTCCAACTTTGTCTGTTGCCGGACAAGACACTCGTGCCATTGAGATTGGAGAAAGAGAGCAAGGGCAAAAAAACGCCCAGCCGGCAGTGTCACGAGTGTGACCACTAAAAATTTAAGAGCGCAAACATCAAGCTCGTCTGGCGCTCGAAATGGTACTGCTTTACATATAATACAAGTACATTGTGAAAACTGAATATCTAGCTAGCGCCTAGTCGAATATCATGGAGTTTTCTAATCTTGTCCGCTACCCGATCAGCCGTATTTAAATCCACCAGCGACCAACTACCGCCACGAAACACTTTGAGAATAATGCACACCGCGACAAAGACAAATTGCTACAGCTTTGTTAGAAAAAAAGCAACAAACCAACTATCCGCGCAATGACTTTGACTCACCAGGAGAAAAGTAGACAAGAAGGGCGTCGGATGGAACTTTTTCCACAGCAGTGCGCTGTTGGCTACCACCAGCACAAAGAGGCAGCCCGCAAGCGCCATGTAGCCTAGAAAAGGCTGCATGTGGCTTCGATACGGATAATCGCGATAGTGTCTCTGATCCCACCGGCGCACTTGAGAAAGCTCCAATGCCTCCAGCGCCGCGCGATGCTTGAAGATGCTGCGAAGCCGTCAGTCAACCGTTTTCGTAAGCCCCCCCCGCCAAACACCCGCTCCTTACCAATTATAGTATCGAAGAAAGGCCCAGCACTCAAACGCCCAGACAATGATAACCGAGTCGGAGCCCATGGTCGTGAGCACCTCGATAAACATGGAAATGTTGGTGGAGTTCTTGTGCAGCTGCAGGAACGGCACCCAGCAAAACGACAAGGCGGAAAAGATCATGGCGCGCATGGGCACCCGGTGGCGGTTCGTCTTGCCGAACCACGCGAGCGTGCGCAGCGCCAGCGGCTGGTCGGGAGAGCTGTCGAGGCGCGCGGTGAGGCCAAACAGCGCGCGCGAGGCGACGTAGAGGTTGGTGCAGGCGCACGTCAGCGCGGTGAAGACGAGGAAGACGTTGAAGACGTGGTCGAGCGGCGGCAGGCCGGCCTCGATGGCGATGGCGACAAAGGCCGACGTCGTGCTGCCGGTGCCGTAGGTGGTGTGGTTGCTGCTGCTGCTGCTGCACTCGCGGCCGCTGTTGACCCAGCTGAGCCGCGGGAGGCGGCAGTCGCCGCGGCGGATGTTGAAGGACGCGAGCACGCCGGCGACGACGTAGGCGACCGTGGCGAGCACGGGGATGTAGACGGACGAGAAGCGCACCGTCTGGCCGATGAGCAGCGCGTCGCCGTCGTCGCCGTCGTGGGAGCGCTCGCTGAGGTTGCTATTTGTGCGCGTGTTGGCGTTGGGCCAGCGCGCTTCGAGGGCAGACGCGGCGACGACTTCGACGCCGACGTAGGCGAAGCTGGCGATGGAAATGGACATGCTATGTACATGATTGGTATATGGATGGGGCATTTCGCGATGGCGGACATTCGAGACTCACGAAAGGCTGTTGAACCAGCTGTCGGCAGCGTTGCGGTCGTATTCGACGGGATGATCCCAAACTATAACCGTCAGAACTGTGTCTTTCTGTAACAAAGAAATCCATTACATTTAGCACCAGTAGCTTCGTGGCCAGTGCCGGCTATTTGTTTTTGTGTGTCAGCGCCGAGTGTATCGTCTTGGAGAGGAATAGACATACCGCCCGCATTGATAGCTACCATGAAGCAGATGACAACGAATAGAAACACCAGCTTGATGCTGCTGCTGATGACCTCGAACCATCCATAAATCTTGTTTGCATTAGCTCATAATTTGAAATGAAAGCGTACTCGACGGCTCACATCAATTCGGAAGCAGTTTAGAAATATGAGAAACATGGGAATCAAAAAGTACAGGACGGCGCCGTCAAATGCCTTGTCGTCCTGCTTCCAGTAGTGTATCTCGGCGGCGGACGTGGCGACGAGTGCCGCAAACGAAGCGGCATATGTGAACCTGTCGAGTGTCAGACCCATTCGAAAATACAGAAACATATCGGTACGGACCAGTATGTTATACCAATCGCAATGCCCAGCTCCGGGTCTATAAACTCGCTCACGTAGACGGAGAGCGCGCCGGGTATCGGCCAGATGCACAGCATCTCGGTGAGGCACTGCATGACGGCCCACGCAAGAATACCGGGCAGCAGAAACGCGAGCAGCGTCGAGAGTGGCCCGCCCAGCTCCAGGATCTGGCCGCCTCGCCAGTACAAGCCCGTACCGAGGGTCGCATTGACGGCAATCATCTTGGTCCGCATGTTAGTTTCTTCTGCGACACCCCCCCCCATGTTTTCTCATGTTTCTCGGCTTACCGAAAGATGGATGCCGCGAAGCCGCCGATGTACAAGACGGTCTTGACTCGGCGTGACAACCACACGCCGTTCGCGGCGTCTGACGGTAACTTTCGGCTCATCGCTGACCCTCGCCGCGTTGGAGTGATCTGTGGTGGCCGATCTGGAATCGGGCACCGAGTTGGAAGCATCCCAGCTGTTTGGTGTGCTTGGGTGCGACGCGCGCGACGGGTCGGCACTCAGTCTGGACGTGTCGCGGCTCAGAACAGGCCGCCCAAGGGGGCCTGGATGATCACTCTGGTGCCTGCGGCGGCGGCGCTCGTTGTCTGACTCATTGTCTTCTGGAGGCTGCTGTATACTGGGAAGTGTACTCAGTGGTACCTCGCCTTGTTGGCCACCACCTCTTGTGTCGAGCAGGTGCTGCACCCAATCTGGCCATTGAGAAGCCATTTACCACGACCACGAGAAGAGAGATCGTCACGTCCTGGTCATTTTTCGGCCCAATCACAAAATGGTGAAACATTCAAGTGTTCAAGCTAAAATGGGCAAAAAGGTCGTTGGGCCTTGACCACAGAAATCTACTATCCGCACGCGATCGCGGGACGGGGCGAACTGGCAAGGCTAACATGACATGGCGCAGCTCGGCATTTGGCATCACAACTTCCACTTTTGCGGCGAACATGTACTGAGAAGCTTGCAAGCGCAGCCTCGTTTTCTTCGTCAACTGGAAGAATGGCCTCCTGTTGGTAAAGATCAGCGCGGCTGACCTCTTTCTTCGGCGCCCAGCAGGGATCGTTCTTTTCAGCTAGCCCGCGCCAGTCCACCCAGCCGCACTCTAGTTGCAGCCACTTGGCCCCTTTACGGTGCTTCATGATAATGTAGCGCATCTGACCACATTAGTGAAGATGCAGATTGGGTCGCGACTCGTGCCTGGGGCGGCCGCCCTGTTGCCCTTTCGCCACCGCTGGGTCCTAGAAATCTGGCGATGTGGCCGGGCGGCGACTGAGCAAAAGCTTTCTTTTACGAGAAGGCGCGCGCCCTTTTGGAATGACATTTGCCGGAACAACCTTGCCAAAAAAGACGACCATCATGGACCAGCAAAATAGCCAGAACTCATGCAAGAAGTACCTGAAAAGGACAAGTCTGCAGTTACTTCTGGAGACGTTGTTCCCCCCACAGACGGAATTCAATATTCGAGTATGGGTTTCCCCCGCCTTACGGGAAATCATCCAATGAATATACTTCACTGACTCGAGACAACAGATGAGAGACGACCAGTGGACCTTTACTGCTCCACGAAAAGTATTGACTGTATGTGTCTGACTGTAACTCGCTACTTTGAGCAAAATTTGGGGAGAGTTTTCTTTGCTAACAACTGCTATAGCACGAGATCGAGTACGATTTGACCACGAGCCCACTACTGATGCTTCTTGATACTGACATTGCATCATAGCACCGTGAGGGATGACTGACAGCACGTGTTCAATCAACTAACGCTACAACGTGCTCGCACCGGCTATATCGCAGTGGGAATTGGAAAGACTGTGTGGAACTGGGGGTTTTTTTTGTGGCTATGTCGTGTCGCAGTCTGAGAGGGCAGTCTGCGAGGCAGACCACCAGGTAAGACTGAGCTAAGCGGCCTTAGCCGTGGGAGCAAGGCGGCTTATTGTACAATGACCCGAGGGGGAAGTCGCTTTTTTTTGTTGATGAAATACCACATTCTAGCACATTATTCTAGAAGCAATTTTGTTGGATCTGTATCTTCCATCTTGGTTCCCTGCCTATAAGATCTGGTCTAGAGGCGCTCTTCCTTCCTCTTTTTCCCGATAAAATTACACACACACACACACACACACACACACACACCATGGCGTCATCGGTCACGGATGAGTGCTGCGTCGCCAGCCTCAAGGAGCCAGTGCAGGTCCTCACGCTTGCGACGGCATCCTCGGCGTCGCCACAAGGAGCAAATGACCTCAAGCTATTCTCTGATGGCGCTAGCCTCGACAAGTATCTGAGCAGCAGCGCGGCTCAAGCCTATACTTGCCGTTTCATGTGCGTTTGCCCGCAGGTGGCTGCCAAAGAACGCCCACGCTTATCTAAACTTGCTTCAGCTCAATCTGCCAACGCAACTCTTGGCGCCCGCTGCAGGTGACGAGTGCCATGCTATCTCTTATCATCGATAAGCATGGGTTCAGCTCCAATATTCGAGATCTTACGTCGTGTTATTATACCAAGAACAATGACCTGGAAGACTCGTTTTGCGCTCCATTTACTGTATCAGCAGACGGACCGTGGCTAGGTACGAACGTCTCAATCCACCACTTTTCTGCCTTTTCCGTAACCCCCGTGCTAAATTAAATGGCCTCTAGAAATTTTGTATACCATCCGATATCCCGAGTTCAAAGAGAGCGAGAATGAGTGGTCGATCCGCCAGACGGGCATCTGTCATCGCATCAACACCGAGACGCGGCAAAGCATCGTCTTGCTTCTCGGCCCGAAACCGGATTCCAAGTCTCATGCAACGCTCTACGAGTATTTGACCACCGCAAGCAACCAATACACCGGCAACACTTGGTTCGCATTGCATGATGTCTTGTTGAAAGCCCATCTTCCAGCCTGGCGATCATTCAACAAGGCCTGCGAGGCCGAGTTTCTCCCCATCGTAAGTGGGCGATGGTAGCGACTAACAATTCTCGAAAAATAATGCAAGCTGACGACCTTTCAAGTCAAATACGACTTTTGCCACATACATCGATGAGCCGCTCCGCATTGGCTACGACCAGCTCAGCGCCCTGTCGAGTCTCGAGGCGCGCTTCCTCAAAATCACCAGCCTCGTCGCCAGCACCGCCCAGCTTCTCGATGAGCTCGTCGACTTTTTCCAAACAGTTCCCGATGTAGTCAACGAGCACCACCGCCAGATTACGCTTATCAGTTCTCTGAAAAACCACCGGCGAAGTTGCGCCGCGTATTCGCGCAGCGCAACGGTTCTCAAAGAACGAGTACAAGCGGCCTCCCAGCTCCTGGCGAATACGCTTTCGTTTCGCGACCAAGTCATTGCTAATGAGCAAAACGGCAACATGTTGCAGCTCAACAAGAGCGCCGTCTTTATTACGACTTTGACTCTCATCTATGCGCCAGCATCATTTGTGGCGGTAAGCTCAGGCTGACTGATGTACCTCAACGAACCAGCTACTGACAGTGACGCAGACGTTTTTTGGCATGAACTTTTTCGCCATGGACCAGCCCAATAGTCGAATCATCTGTACGACCATGATTTGGATATACCTCGTAACCACGTTTACTTTTACAATTGTGACAGTCATATTCTACTACTGGCTGCTACGCCACGATGGCGTCCTGTTTGGCCGGCTCGCGCCGAAAGTGGCCGTCAAGGACTGGACTGGATTCGTGCGGCGACTCACAAGACTTGACGATTCAGTTGAAAAGCAGGCGTATCCTTCGTGATATGGTGGTCTCCCCGGTTGCTCTTCTCTTTGTCTGTTGAGTTTATTGTTCTATACCTAGATTCTGTAATATAGTGTATGTAGTCATTACGACTGTATGTGCTTTGGAACGGATATCTTGTGGATGACACGGCGACTGGCGCCTGTCAGTGACGCTACAATGATGAGCGTCTTGTCGCTCGACTCGACCGCCACGGCAACCACGTCATCGCCCAAGACGAGTCCCGGAATCTTGACCAGCTCGCGCACCGTCAAGGTCGGCGCGAGGCTCACCTCCATGAGCATCATGCTTTGCTTGGACGACACGTTTCCAATGGCAAAGAGCCTACCCGTGGGGCCGCTGTTGAAGAGCTTCGCGATTCGGTAGTGTGGAATATCTCGCTGATCATCAGCAAGGCCACCATAGTCGTCAAACCGCTGCCGATGGAATCGTTTGCCGCGGGTGACGAGCGCGCAGGAATTTCTGTCATTTACGACACAAAATGTCGTGAAAAAGCCAGCTGTAGAGCTTCCATCAAACCCCTTTTTGGCTTCATTAGGGACGAGTGATCTTAGCTATGGTGCAGAGGAGGTGACTTACCAGAGACACAATGTTCAGAGTGTCTATTGTCGGGCATGCTGGGACCGACGAGTTGTCCATCCAAAATGCGCAATGGGAATTTTGTGTTCCCGAGTCTTTGCCGTCAGCTCTGGTCGGACTACCACATATGCGTCTTCAGTGTCCGACACGAAAAGATGCTCAATGTCCGCTGCGGGCCAGTCTAGTTCAATGGCATTGCGCAACAATGCATGGGAACGCGAAATCCGCACCGCATCTTGTGAATGAGGGTCGCTGCTTTCGGAGAGATAGCTGGATAGGTGTCAAAATATGTACAGCAAGTGACAGAGGGCCAACATCTACCTCAGCTCTTGGCGTATAAAGGCAACCATGCCAGGCAGGCTGGCATAGATTAGAGTCCCTGGTCCACGCATATTGGTCTCGTTTCGCATGACAAAAACCAGCGTTTTACTGTTTGGCGAGATGGCAATGTTTGTTATTACCGGAACGTCGAGAGAGATGCGATACATGCTTGTCAGGTTTAGATCAACCTGCTTGCCGCCTTCCAGGTCGAAAACATAGAGCTGTTCCTATCAGTATTTAGATCCGAGAGGAGGAGATCATTCTTACAGAATTTTTGCCCATTGTTGACGCCACAAGATATCGTTTCGTCAAACACAGGCTCTGCAAAAAGCAATCCGTGTCGGTCAAGTTCCACTCGCTAGGAGGGGTGCTGGCGTGTCCCTCTGTGACGGAAAGCGACTCTGACGTGTATAGAACAATCTTGCCGTTGGTGCAGTACGCCAAGGAGTTTGCGTTGGGCGAAATCACCAACCCCTTGAAATCTTCCGATGACGAGAAGCGCTGGCTGGCAATCTTGACTGACGAAGGAGATTTGATTCTGTGGTAGGATGTTAGTCAGTTTGAGGGACACAAGAGAGGGTGGGCAGCTTGCTTTGTAGGTATCAGTCTCTGCTTCTGCTGCTGTAGAAAATTGTGTGATACTGCCTGGATCACAGACGGACGCCGGTCATTGATGGCAGCTTGCAGTATCCTATATGTCGTCTCCAATTCCAGCTTGACGGCGGCCGCACCACATCGCTGGGCCTGATCAACCTTGAGGACCGACTCTTGCAGAAAGGTCAGCATATGCGCGCATGCTCTCCGCTCTTCGATGTGGCGGTGCGCTGCTTCCGAAACCAGCTTCTCATGCCGCGATTTGATTTCAGGATGCACCTTGGAGGACTTGAAATGGGCCGCGCGCAGGAAAAACCGGTCCGAGCCGTCCGCGCGGCGGTGGTTTTGGCGTGCTTCGGCGTAGTCGTCGACGCCGCTGGCACCACCGCCGAGGTAGGCAAACACAACACTCAACACACATCCGAGAGCCCAGATATCAGCGCCCGTCTTCATGACGGGCACGGCGGCGATGGATTCGGGAGGCAGCCAGGTACCCTCGCCGCGACGATTGAGGGTAGACGGCAGCGATGGGTCTTGCAGCTTCTTGCGGCGGACAAACAAGCTGTTGAAGTCATTTTCCCTGTAGCTTAACTGACCAGTGCGTGTTTTGACGCGGGCCATGCCGAAATCGCTCAGCTTCCAGACGTTGCGGTTGTTTTCGTAAAAGATGAGCACGTTGCTCGGATTCAGATCCATGTGGTAACAAACAAGCTCTTCCAGCTCTTCCGTCTGCATACCACTGTGAAGATAATGAAGACCACTCGCCAGACCAGCCGCGGCGTATATTATATCCGCCTTGTTTTTGAGCTCTTGAGGAGCATTGCGGTGCTGCACCATCATGTACGTATGCAGGTCGCAAATGGCGACTGGCATGAATAGGCTGTAGCTCGACTCAATCTGCAGACAGCCCCAGCTCTGCACGATATTGTGTTCGCGTTTTTGAAAATTGGCGCTGAGAATCTTCTTCATAATCGTGTACTCCTCCCGGGCGCGGTTCACGTCGGCGATAATGTAGTCCTTGCGCGCCATGTCCTGGGGTTTGCCATTGTAGGCCTTGGCCGCTACCGCGTAGGCGTCGAAGAAGTGAGTCTTGGCCACCTTGACGCGGTACACTTTCCCAAACGACCCCTCGCCCAGAAAGTCTTCTTTGAGATAGGGCAGTCGCTGACAGCTCGCATCTTGCACAATGACTTCCTCGCGGTTGCGCAGCACGACGGCGCAGAAACACGCCTGGTTGCTGAAGAACCTATCCGCCTCGACGTGGTCTCCGAACAAATCGTTCAGCTGGGCGCGACGCAGCGGAAGAAGTCCCAGCTGCTTCTCTTCCACGTCAAACACGGGCCACGTGTCGACCGCGACCAGCCGGCGCAGCGCAGTGACGGCCGCGTCGATGCTGCACGACGCAAAGACCAGGGTGCCCCAGAAGTTGGAAATCTTCCTTGTCTCTACGCGAGAGACAAACTCATCTTCAGCCAAAGTCACGTCGCCCGACACTACTTGGTCAGTCGGCACGAGACAGCGAAATAACTGTCGCAGAAGAGCATGGTTGTCACGCTGAAACAAGAGCTTGACGGTGCCGCGGGGCGCAAAGCGGAATCGGCCGTCGTCTTTTCTCTCCAATTTCTCAAAGATTTCCTTATAGATGAGCTTGCGAGTCTCCTCATACAAGGATGCCATTTCGCATAATCATCGGTGGGGAGCAATTGATTGATGGCCTGACTATACCGCAGTGGCCGAGACTGGGCGGGCCTGTACTATCTGGCGATCGCTTGGCGTGGAGGCCCCCTTGCTCGCATGAACAGAGAGAATGGGAGAGAAAGAGATGAGAGAATGACAAATTCAGATGGCTATTTTCGCAGAATTCTGATTGAGGCCGCCCAGGATATCTGTCAACTAATTTGTGCAGGCGGCGTGCGCTGTCAGCCTAACGCCACCAGCTCTCAGCGCGAAGAACCTTGGCTGAGACCGCATCAATTTGGTCTGCCAGTAGCTACTATAACATGACAGCCAAAGTGATGCGGGTAAATGCGCTAAGCGGCCACATTTGTGATGAGTTGACTAATGGCATGGCCGCGATTGGGACTGGTGCGATCGATCTCTTGCATATATCATGATTGAAGCGGGTGACGATAAAGAATCTGGTACGATGACTTGCAGCCATGGTGGATGAACATGTTTATCGTGCGATTGAATCCGCACCCCGCGCGGGCCGCATACGTCAAAAGACTGGCCCAGTACGGATACGGGCGAACTGACTGGTCGATTTAGAAACGGGCCATCGGTAGTTGTTTACGAGGCGTGGACCTGAAGTAAATTCTGAGCAAAATCGCTATTCGATCAGCATATATTGCTGCTGCTCGGAATTCCTAGGGAGGCACTGTATTTGTTAGTGCGTTGACGACTATCCCGAGGTCCAAGACCGACGGAGGTGGAAAGGCGGCCTGTGACGACGAAACCTCGAACGTTGGGCGGGTGGGAGGAGCGAATCTCACATTTTAGCCACTTTTAACACATGACAACTCGGACCCCGCAAGGCAAGGTGTGCCCCCAGCGGGTTGCCCATCCATTCCCAGCGTGTCCTGTTCCGTGGGACGGACGTAGCAGGCAAGCTACGCATTGACGTTTCTACACACCGATGCCACCCCGAACGCGCGGAGCCCTTGTTACTCGCTGCGCTGGTAGTGGACGACCCACGCCGTTGGAGCTGTTTTGGGGGGGTTGAGCTTTGGCATAGTTGGTCTAGTTAGCGGATATTCCCTAGTTTCTAATACACTATGCGCCGGCCTCGGAAGGTGGCCGGCTATGGCCTGGCTGTGCCAAATAGGCTAACCTCAAGTCGTCATGCAACTAGCTAGTCATGAACTAGACTGGCCTGGTAATTGGGCTGTTGTTGTTGGGGAACACGCTCAAGACGCTGTCGCATGTTATGTCTAAGACGGCGAACAAGATACCATGCAGGCGGGCACACAGAGACCTTTCCAACTGCCTGTTTCCTCTTGGCCCCCCGGGAAAGGCGTTTTGTCTGTCTTGGCCGAGAGCAAATCCGCCGCGTTGATTCTCCCCCAGACTCCTTGTTGCCCCTCCCCTCCTCCCCCCCCGACGAATCGTGATGTTGAGTAGCCGGAAGACTCGACACTAGACCAGAACCCTTGCAACCCTGTCAACCACTGCCACTAGTTGTCCTCCCTTTCACCCCTGAAATACGACCAAGACACAGCCATCTCCATAGCGCTGATCCTGTCGACTATCACAAATCTCTGCAAAGGCAGAGTCATTTTTCCCTTTCCCCGTAGGGCTACAGTGCGCGCCGCTCGTGCCGCTCGGAATGTTTCTTTTGCCTGTCACGTGGACCTAGGCTGAACTTTCTCGTTCATTTTATTGTTATTAGAGTCCTTGCGACCACCCTTCCCTCCTCCGTTGCCGCCACAATTGACCAAAAAGGGAACTGCTGCCCTGTTCGCCCAGCATCACTCTCATAGCCGCCTGGACTTTCGCAACTCACCACATCATGTAACCTTTTTGCGTCGCTCGTCTGATACTCTCGACTTTTTTTGCACGGCCTGGCCTGGCCGTGTGACGCCTTTTTTCACGATGACCGAGAACCGCGGCGCCGAGTTGCTGGGGGTCAACATTGCCTTCTTCCTCCTGGCGTCTTGCGCTGTTTTAATGCGCTGTTATACCCGCGCCTGTATTTCGAAATGTTTTGGGCCTGACGACTGGCTCATGGCCGTCGCTTGCGTACGTACAACGGTCGCGCGGCTGGGCCGTTTTACACGCGTGCTGACTTTTTTGACAGATGTTCTTCTTGGGCTATGTGATTTGCTCAAACATCGGAGTCGGCTACGGGACCGGGCAGCACCGCGATGATTTAACCCCGGAAAACTATGCGACCGCTAAAAAAGTAAGTGCCAGACTAACAACCCCGGAGGACTCAATCAAGCTAACGAGTGGTAGTACTGGTTCCTGTGCTACATCTTCTTCGGCCTGACCATGATGACGGCGAAGCTGTCGTTTGGCTGGCTTTTGCTCCGCATAGTATGCATCCCTCAGCACAAATGGGTCATCTATGTGACGTCGCTCTGTGTCGTCGGTGCCGGATTTGCCTACTTTTTTGTCACCATGTTCCAGTGCCAACCCGTGGCGCATTACTGGAACGATGCGATACCTGGTCACTGTCTCCCCATACACACGTACGTGTCGTTGGGGTACTTGTATAGCGCCGTCAGCGTCGCAACAGACCTTGTTTTTGCGCTTTTACCGGCTTTTATCATATGGCATCTACAGATACGAACGGAAATCCGATGGGTCTTGATCTTCTTGATGGGCTTGGGCTGCGTGTAAGTTGCATCATCACTGTGACACGGCTAGTTGCTGACGCCGCGCTTGATACTAGTGCAAGCATTGCTGTTATAGTGCGCATAGCGTATCTCGGGACGTTTTACGATGCAGATTTCCTATGTAAGCAGTCATCATATCGTCAGTATTTCCGGAGCTAACGGGACGCAGGGGCGACGACGGACATTGCCATCTGGTCGACCATTGAGATGGGACTGGCTCTTACTGCTGCCAGCATCTCTACTCTCCGACCCCTAGCACGGTCCTTGGGCCTCCCCATTGGCTTCACAGACTACGCCTCGGCGGGGAGCGCAGACGTGAATAACGAATTGCGCCGGCCGTCACAACCCGCCAACCGTCGACGGAGCGAATTGGGCATCCCGGGTTTCCACACGTCTGGGACATCGCAAGATACGCTGAACCCATCCCACATACGCGACAAATCAATCAGCTCGCAAACAACAGCGAATTACGCTGCGCCAAAGTTTGATCGGGTACAATGGTCCACCGGCACAAATCCCGACTTTGAGCATGCTGGGGCCAGTATGGAGCTATCACCGGTGGACAGAACGACGGAGCACAGCACATTGAGATATGGCGACAAAAAGAACGCAGTTGGGCAAACTGCAGCGGCGCCGGGACCCTGATTGTTTTCGCATTATACCATTATACCCATTGCCATGCGTGGCGGAGTTTTCTCTTTATTCGGCATATATTTAACGCCGGGGGGTACAGCTTGCAGATGCGTTTGCTGAACACAGCGCGTGCATGCATAATAATAAAAGTTTTTCCATCATTTTCACACCAATACGTGATCAATTGACGACCTGCCATTCGTGATGAGTGACATGTTTGTGTCAGAATCAATGCATTGTGCTTGACTCGTCCTTGCAGATGGACATGTCTGGGCGGGGCGGGGCAGTGGGGAGAAACATCTCTCCATGCGTTTCTTGAGGTTCCAACCATCTACATTAACGCCCATCAACCGGCATTAACCCTGTCTCGCATCATGCCACGTATGGCGATAAACGGAAAAGGTAAAAAAGTCGTTCTGTCGACAAAGCAGAGCTAACTGCCGGCCGCATGATTCTACGCAAAGTGGCTAACCGACGTGGCAGTAAATATCGGCACCCACCCGTTAGCGTTTGTCGACATTCCAGTAGAAGGCATCACCAGCCACCTTGGAGGCGCAGCCGCCAGACTTCAGCTTGCTTATTCTCTCCAGTCATGTTTTTCGAGGGCCATCACGTCACAAGACCGTATGATGCATTTCCTGGCGCTACGCCAGACCTCAAGTAGGTAACGCCAGAGCTCCAGCTACGGTGGCGGCTGAAGTTTCTGCTGGTCGCTGCCGTTTGACTGGCTGTCAGCTCGACTCCGTTGCTTCAGCCAGCACGCCGCAACAGGAAAAAAGCTACGGAATTCACATGTGCCTCTTATGCAACAGTTACAATGGCTGGTCACAGTTGCACACAGAGGCACGGGCGAAAAAGAAGACCCGTGTAAGAAAGGGCAGTCCATGAGGAATTACGGCAGATCGGCACTGCGTGATTGACTGCCGCTGGCATAAAAATCGGACACTTACGAAAAGAGGGAGTATTTCGTTTACAGCTGATTCTTCTGCCTCAGCGGCAAGAGTCTCCACTGCAGTTACTGACTTGCACCACGATGATGTCGATCCCAAGTCCAGTGCGACCATGGAGAGCAGTCTCTGTTTAAGCGAGAAGTAGACGAAAAGCGGGCAAGCGACAAACAACGAAAAGCTACGTTAACCTGGCCTCAATCTATACGCGTCCAATATTTGCAGCGACGAGGCTCCGGGCGGTTTCGAATAGGGTGCAGCACTCAGGCCACAACGAGGAAATACGGCAAAAAAGTAACGAAATAATGAATCGATCAAAAAAGCACAAAGTGTGTGTCTCCCTTGCAGCTTTTCTTTACCCTGTTCTTGGTGGCGCTCAAGGGCCCCAGGTCGATGCTTTTTTCTGCACAAAGCTGAAACACCGAGGCAGTCGGACGACGCTGCGCCATTGGCTGGAGCCCAGGCGCCCGGCATCCCCTGGCTTAAACCTCTTCCAGACTAGGCAACTAGGGAAGGACAAAGGACGGACCAGTCAGCGGGGGGGCCATGGCGGCACTCACAGGGCCTCTAGCCTTGAATCGGGATGCCACGGCCTGCGGACAACCCGATTCGTTGGACGGCACCCATGTGTGTGGAATGTGGAATGTGGTCCCCCTGCAGGGGAGCCCTCGCGGATTTTGGGGGTGGTTCAACAGCATGTTTCACCGTCAGGGGGGCTATTCCAGAGTGGACGAACAAGTCAGCCAGCATGCCTGCCTGCCAGGGCAAAAGCCATTGTGGAGGAGGGATTGGAGCAAGTTATCAGTAACGCCATATGGGGGGCCGCCACGCAGAGGCAGCCAGACAAAGTGACCAGGTCCTGAAGGGGCAGTATATCTTGATGCGGCTCCCCGCCGTCCAAGTGCCGTTTTCTTTCTCTTCATCCCCTTCGGAACAATCATTCTCTTTTTTCTTGCAGACGGTACTGGTGCCCGGTCTACGACCTCTTTTTTTTCTTCTTCATTCCTTCTATTCACAACGCCGTTCCTTCTTACGGACTCCCACTTGCTTGCGCAGGTCGCTTCTCTCTCTCTCTTCGATCACGACCTTGCTTCCGTGTTTCACACACAACCTTGATAAGTCGACGCATTTCGACACACAAAGATTCCTTTTGCGTAACCGCCGGCACCAGAACAGCAATCAATCCCCTCTAACCGCAGCGCGGCACTCAACCTTCCTTTTTTCCCCATCTTTCTATACGTCCGTATCCCTCAAGATGAAGACGTCCACCACCGTGGCTCTCCTCAGCCTTGTCAACGGCATCGCGGCCTATCCCGCCCTCAAGAGCCTCTACGTTCGCGGCTGCCAACCCGGCCGCCTGGTCTGCCAGGGCGATGGTCAGTTTGGTCTTTGCAACATTGACAGCACCGCCTTCTTCATGAACGTTGCCGCGGGCACCAAGTGCGTCTGCTCCGGTAGCGACTGCACTATTGCTGCCCTCAAGGCCGGTGATGCTCCGGCTCAGCCCTCCCAGGCTACTCCCGCCCCTGCCCCTACCTCGCAGGCTGCCTCGACTCAATCCGCTCCCAAGGTTTCCGCTCCCAATGTTTCCGCCCAGTCTAGCTCCCAGCAGGCTGCTCCCCAGGCTCCCCAGGCCACCTCCACCTCCCAGAAAGCTGCTCCCCAGGCTACCTCGTCTTCCGTTTCCCTCGCTGCTACTCCCGTCGCCCCCTCTCTTCCGGGAGGTGCTTTCAAGGAGACTGCCACTGTTACCTTTACTTCCTCGTTGGCCCCTGCTGCGACCAGCACCGCGACCAGCACCGCGACACCCAGCCAGTCCTCGGCACCGTCCCCTGGCTCTGGCGCCAACCCTGGCGGCATCAACATTGGCGCCGGCAAGACTTACCTCAAGACCTTCAGCGGCAACGGTGACACCTCTGCTGGCTGGCCTCAGGAGGGCCAGTGGGGAAGCTTCGACAGCATGTGGGCGGCCAACCTGAAGAACGTCATTTCCAAGTCTTGCACCAACTTTAATAACCAGGCCAACAATTCGCCGGCCGAGAGCGCTGATCTCAAGTCGGCCATTGAAAACGTGGCCCAGTCATCTGGTGTGGATGCGCGCTTCATCCTCGCCGTTGTTATGCAGGAGTCCAACGGCTGCGTCCGCGCGCCGACCAGCTACAACGGCGTCGTCAATCCTGGCCTCATGCAGACGCACAATGGCGCCAACTCTTGCGAAAACGTCAACCCTTGCCCCAAAGACAAGATTCAGGGCATGATTGAGGACGGCGTCAACGGCACGGCCGATGGCGACGGTCTGAAGCAGCTCCTCGCCAAGGCGGGCGGCAATACTGCTACTGCCTTTTACAAGGCTGCCCGCATGTACAACTCTGGCTCTCTTGATGCCAGCGGCGACCTTGCAAAGGGCGGTGCCACCCCCTGCTACGCCAGTGACATTGCGAACCGCCTCCTAGGCTGGTCCGAGGGCGTTGGTGGCTGCCACATGTAAAATATGTGTGCACTTTTCTACGGATCCGATGTACATAGCCCATTCTACGAGTTGCATCTCGGAGTTTTTTAGTTGCTTTCTTTTTCTCTTCTCGTCTCTCGTTTTTAGACTTATATTACAACTCAGAAGGCCTGTGCCAGGCCCACTGGCTAACACAGGCATTGCAAGAAAATTAACATGATTTCTTACCACCCATACATCTTGTTATCGTGATGCCCACAGTCAGTTCAGTGAAGAACCATCAGCAAACATAAAATGGAAACTTGGGACGTCGTGGTGTGAGACCTGTGGGCCTGTCAAACTCGTGCGTGTGAGTGGGCTCCCATTGGGGGGGGGGGGGAAGCAGTTCGCATGCCCTTGGGAGGCTGGAGGGAGACAGAGGAGCGGCTTAGGCGATGGGGGCCACGAATCACACGGGACAATGTCTCAGTCCTTGTTTATTTATTCTTGTTTAAAAAAAGATCTTATTGTGAGGGACTTTCACGAGTAAGACATTCCTTCCCACCAACCTTCTGTTACACAGCGGCATGTGGTGGCTTGAACCGAGGGTACAACTCAATGCCGTGCACCAATTCACCAATTTTTTTATGCTAAAATTTTACTGGGTCCCATGCCCAGCCACTTTCTCTTTTCATGACTCTGTGCTACAGTACTTTTCAACAATACGTTCACAATGCTATTCACTTTGTAGAGAGAGACATAAAAGTGGATCCTTTCTTCACAAAGTCCCTCAGTGTTGCTTCACTTGACAGGATTGAAGTGGCTGGTGAGGACAACGCTTTGTTGGCAAGTACTTAAAGATGTGGGGAAATTGAAATCCAGTTAATTGAGGTAAAAACGCGCACGGGATTTCCGGAATAAGCCAACGAAAAAAAGGCACGAATTTGTGTTTGGGCAACTGGACCGTCGGTGCCAGCTCTCTGCCCAATCTAGTTCCCAAAGAGTTGACGGTATCCAATCAGGATTTACATGCTGTTTGTCATCTGACGACTTACCAGGCTGCAGTTGCGGCGCCATAGCAGAACGGCGATTATAGCCTCCGGAGATTGGAGGGTGGTCAATAGACAGGAGCAGCGTTGAAGGATCATAAATTGCGCTCTTATAAACAGAAAGCGTTAGAGGCTTGTGCAGATAATATCCTTGGCTCCTTCAATTTTAGAAGTTGGAATCATTTGATTGCTCGGAACGTCATGGCCGCCAAGCCGTCCACACCATGGAGATATACACGGGGCGCTGGGCCCTGAAAAGGCTGTCATCGCCAAGATACGTACTTCCAGTGTCAAGATCGGCAGCGGTATATTCTCCGAGACGACAGACAGGCAGCACGGGTAAGCCTCGACATGTAGGCGGGGTTCACCGTACCCCGTGCGCTCAACGTGGTGGTGGTAGGAGCGCTGATTGCCTTTATGAGTGGCACCAACAGACACATGCCAACATGCCAGGCTATAGAGCTCGCCCAGTATTTGGCAGGCAAACAACATCCCGAAAACTCATTGTGTAGAAGCCCGCCCTGAGAGAGTTTACCCCTGATGCGCGCCACCTGCAGGAGGAGCATGTATATGGGGCGCGAGATATAGTCAGATTCTCCTGTGCTAAATTACACAATCACCACTCCTTTTCCAGGTTACAGATATGGTAGGGCCATATTCGTTTATGGGCTATTAATTAAAACTTCATGCTAGTCACGCGTATTTCGGTAAGCCGGCAAGCGGGTGTTTCAGACAGCGATCATGCCCCAGCGGCCCCGATCAAGTACCACTATGTCTCTCAGGTTATCACCCTTTTTAGAACAATGCTTACTAGAAGGTAACGTAGTCACAATTAATGAGCGCAGAGCTATACGTGAGAGCGAGCTTGTTATTACTAAATGGTAATTGCTATTCTAACGGACCCGCCCAAACGCCGAAGAGACCAAGAGACAAGGAAAAATAGGAAGAAAAATTGAGAATTACCACCCAGAATCTAAGATGAAGATCGAAGGAAATAGAAACGGAAAGCAAACACAGACGAAACGACACCAAGGAAAGGAAAAGAAAAAGCCACCAGGAAAGAAGCAAGCGACACCATTGAAAGAGAGCAAACGACGTCAAGGAAAGAAAGCAAGGCGCCACCAAGGAACGAAAGCAAAGCGCCACCAACACCGCCATCCAACGCCATAGGAACCAAGTCCATAATTCAATCGGCCCAGCCAATCAAGAGCGAGTGTGTGAGGAAGGTTACATTACCTGAATAATGAAGGTGAAGAATGTGTAGCGAGACTTGTAGTGAGTGTGATGTGGCGCGAAGTAGAAGGAAGTCTTGCAAGGAGCGTTGAAGAGCAAGATTTCCAGAAATATAGCGTAAAAGAGAGATGAGAAGTAAAAGGACGAAAGTTTTTTAGGTCAACCAAAAGAAAAGAATGGGGAATGAATGTCGAGGTGAGAATTAATGAGTGAGGAGTAAGCACGACCAGGGCGCGCAAAAGTGGTGAGGAGGTAGGGACAGCGTAAGGACGGCCAGCGCGAGAGAGTGTGCATCAAGCACCTGCTGTGTTCTACCAGCAGAAGTAGAGGTAAGGACAGTGTAAGACGACCAGCGTAAGACGACCAGCGTAAGACGACCAGCGTAAAAGAGTGAGACGTGTGCGTCAAGCACCCGCGATGCTCTACCAGCAGAGCAGATAGTGCACCAGGCACTGAAGAGTTGTCGAGGTTGTCGATTGTAAATGAGCCATCGCTCTTTGTTAAAAAGGATTGAGGTGCCGCCGTCTGTGCGGCAGCGCGGGCATTGTCGTGATGTCCCAGACATCAAGGCGTGCGACCGATTAGCTTGAAGGGGGCGACCAAGCGAGTCTGTAAGTCGCAAGTGGCCACTCCAAGGCAGTGTGCAGCCAGGCACATGTGCGTTTGGGTCGTGGGCATGACTGGTGACCGGCACCAGTCTCAACTTGCGCTCGCGCGCGCGCTTCTCAACATTGTGAGTTTTGCTGGCGCGCAGCGCGGCGTCGTATGGCGCATGTGTGTCTTGCGACAGTATAGTCTAATCCGTAGCGGTGCTCAGCACCCTATCCCTGGGAGTCCTGCCCCAGGCAGCCATATGATGGCAAAAAGGAATGAGTGTTCGATGATTATTATTTTGGAGAGTTTTCTTTTTCTTTTTGTCGTCGGTAAGCCGGGGGGCAATGTAGCGCCTGACCATCAGTGGCGGTGGTGGCAGTTTGCCGCCGACATTCTGGACATTGCGCGGCTGCGTCTCAGCTGGTGGAGAACAAAGTGGTCGGACGGGTGCTTGCTCAGCGGCATTGCCTGAATGCCGGTGACGGCCAGCGCCAGGAAAACGAGCCCGAGAAGGGAAGAGAGTAACGTCATCAACAAATTCAGGATGATGTCTTTGTGATAGAGAAGAAGAGGTGGAGGAAGAGATGAAGAGGGGAGAAAGATGCAAGCATGGGAAGCCAGTTATACTGGTCCTTGTGAGTCTTTGTCGTTTGGTTGTGAGGTGTTCTTGATATTGTTGGTTATGTATGTCGAGAAGAGCAGAGGGGAGAGAGAAGACGAGAGTCTTTATAGATGTTGCGATGACAGGCTTTCCCCGGCTTGAGCGATAATTTGCTCATTATTTTTTGGTGTACCAGCCTCCTCGAATATAACAAGCTTTGATAATGTCCTAGCCGCCGCAGTATGCCTGGCTGTGGCGGGCGGGTAGTTGCCAGCGACTGGAATGTTGGCGCGCGAGTCCCCATTGTTGGCTGCACCAGCCTCTCACAGCGATGCGAGTCTGGGCAATTGCTGGGGTCTGGATAACGCCTTTTCCACGCAATAAAAAAAAGCCGAGTCAGGGATCAGTCACTCGCTTATTGTTTTCTGAAACTTGGTTCGAGATGCCAGGCCCAGCGAGAAATGTGTAGTAGCCGACCAACCGCCTCTGTTACATGGACGCCACTTGCGTGGTCAGCCTACGCGACTGACCTGCGTAAGAGGCAATTTATAACTGGCACATATGAGACAATAACGAGCCTTTTTTAACGGCCAATCTGTTTACTAGCAATTCCAACAGGAGGCCGCGGAGGTTTCTGCCAGCCACTGACTTACACCAGCTGGTCTATGCTGGAGGAGAAGCGACCACTCAGTGGTATGGATGAGCGCTGAAGAGACGGCTGGAGACCGAAATAGTAGTGTCTTTCAGCGACCACGGTTGGATGTTACAATTATCAGTTGGACTTGATAAAAATAGAAAATATCATTCACTGTATTCAGTGAAGCTGTAGTGGACAAGTGTACTTTACAGTGCAGAGTCACAGGCGGGACCCGCTGGCCCACAGGCCCGCTAGAATGTCGCTACCGTTGGCAAATACAGTGGACGGTGTGAGGTGACTAAGCAGCATCAGCCAATCAGAAATCGCCATGCCAATAGCTGCCGCCTGCAAGGTACCGCGAGCCGCCCTACCTTAGCTTCTAAAACATTCTAGAGCCACATCATCAAGCTTACAACCTGTCCTTTTGGTGGAAAAGAGTCACAGCTACTCTACGGGGACGGTTTGAAAACTATAACTCGAGCACATTTTCCCTCCGGCTAATCGGGATTTCCATTGCCGCTTTCCCGCTCCATCTCGACCTTTTCTTCCCTCATCAGACCACGTCCAGCCAGTGGCTTGATACCAGCCATCTTCTGCAATGCCATCACAATCACGGCTGCTGCGGCTGCCCACGCTATTCGCCCTGCTCTTGGGCCTAGCCTTCCTGCTCCTCTCTACGCCAGTTTTGGCCAAGTCGTCCGACGCAAAGGCAAACTCAAAACCAGACTTGATATGTCACACCAGCGACCCCAAGGACTGCTACCCACGCGTCTTTGAGGCCACGGATGAGTTCCAAAGGGTCCACGACGACCAGGACATCCCCCCCGGCCTCCACGTGCGGCTCAACATCAACACGGGTGGAAAAGAGGCCAAGATCAATGTGCTCGGCGAAGGGGACGCCTCGCTTGAGGGCCTGCCGGTGGAGCAGGACATCGTCGTAGTCGAGCCTGAAGCCCGCGACGATCCCATCGTCCCCAAAGGAGCCCCGGCGTATGAGACGGCCGGAAAAATCAAGCCTCCTCAGCATGCCGCCAAGGCATTTGTGGATGCCATGAATCTCCTCAAGGCCGACAGGGGCGAGCACGATCCGGCCTTTGATGCCTCGCTGGAGGGGCTCGAAGATTTGGCCCACGACATGTACTACGGCCTCAAGATCGCCGAGGACGCCGACGTTGTCAAGGCCCTCGTGTGCCACATGATACAAAAACCGTACCCGCGGGCTGAAGGCGCCGAGGACCTCCCGCCAAGAGACCAGCAAGCCGCCGCCATCCTCGCGGCCAGCCTGCAAAACAACCCGACAGCGCTGGCCGAAGTAAGCAAGCAGTGGCCGGGGATCCTGCGGCACTATTGCCCCGAAGGCATGGCGCCTCTGGCGAGCGAACTCTTCCGCAGCATCGGCCCCGTCCCCGTCACGGACGCGGCGCAGCACACCGCCGCCGCGAACCTGATCAAGGCGCGCGTCGCCGCCATCAGCGGCCTCATCAAGGACCCAGCCATCCGCGCCGACTTTGTGCGCTTCAACCTCATGGGGGAGCTGGCGCGCGTGCTCGCCCGCGAGGAGAAGGAGTGGGCGACGGCGCAGCGCAAGGTCGGCCTGTTTGCCGTGGACAACTTTCTCGACGAGGACATGGGCGCCGTCCCCGGCCAGTGGCCGCGCGCGCCCAAGCTGACGGACGAGCAGTGCCGGAACGCGGCGGCCTGGCAGACGCCCGAGGGCTGCTGGGACTACCATGTCGCTCGCATCGCCAAGGCGAACAAGGGCGACAAGGGCCACTGGAGCAGAGACCTCCAGGCGCGGCTGGCGGCGGCGCGAAAGGTCAAGGCGGCACCGTCACAGCATGTGGAGCTGTAATGTATAATGAGATATACCCATAGAATTATAAAATGTAAAATTAATGACACGAAACGTTGCTGTCATCACGCGTGGTGACGAGTTGTAGATGCCGTCTTACACAGTGGCAACTCGGTGGAGCTTCACTAGCACCAGAGATTTCAGGCTTCCCATCAACACTCTTCAACAACAGCACGCCCAATCGGCGTTGCACTTACACAACCTTTAACAAAATGGCACCTGCTGTTCCCGACGGCGTGGCCGTTCAGCCGCACAAGACCAAGGGCCGCGCCCTGCACACCACCAAGACGGTCGCCGCCGGCGACGTCCTGGCCGTCTTCACGCCTCTGCTCCTCCTCCCCTCGCTCTCGCACCTCGCGAGCGTCTGCTCCTTTTGCCTGCGCGCCGGCACGCCGCGGCCGTGCTCGCGCTGCCGCGCCGCCTACTACTGCGACGCGCGCTGCCAGGCGGCCGCGTGGTCAGCGGGCGGGCACAGCCTCGAGTGCGCGGCGCTGGTGCGCGCCGTCCCATCATCCAAGAAGCGGCGCGCGATCCCGACGCCCGTGCGCGCGCTCGTCCGGGTGCTGCTGAGCCGTGAAGGAAAAGAAGCCGGCCTGGGGACGGGCATGGAGGCGCTCGAGGGACATGTCGAGCAGAGACGGCGCGCGCCGGGGTGGGCAGACATGGAGATGATGGCCATGGGCGGCTGCGCGTTTGCTGGGCAGGCGACGAGCGAGGAAAATGTGCGCCACGCTGTTGAAATTCTGTGCAAAGTAGGTTCTATGTTGATTTTGAAGGTCATAGAGAAAGGTACTAATGCTACAACAGCTCCAAACAAACGCCTTTCACAGGTTCGACGCCGACCTGGGGCACGTCGGCATCTTCCTAGAGCCGACGCTGGCCATGGCCAATCACTCCTGCATCCCCAACGCCTTTGTGCAATTCGTCGGGCGAACAGCCGTGTTGCGAGCAGAGTGCCGCATTCAAAAAGGCGACGAGATTGAGATTTCCTACACAGGTATGACCTGCAACTCCCTCCCGCGGAACTGTCTGCTAACTATGCTGCACTAGACTACACGAGCTCACTGGGCAAGCGCAAAGCCGCGCTCGCACCTTATAATTTTGAATGCCGCTGCAGGCGATGTACCCAAGATCTATCTGTCTACCAGGCTAGTGCGCACTATCGCGACTTTATGCTCAACGAGGACAGCATCCTCGGCGACGGAACCAAGCTACAGACACACCCGGCCGTCAGCACGCCCGAGAAACAGGCCACCGCCCGCGCCGCCGCGCAACTTCACTTTCAGCCAATGCCCGCCGAACTATCCGATCGTCGGTCTGTGCTAACCAAACAGCTGTCTGACTGCAAGGAGCTCATCACCGCCGAGCTCTGGGCCGTGACGCCCCTCCCGCAGACCCTCACCGAGCTCGCCATCTACTACGCCGAGAAGCAAGACTACGCCTTTGCGCTGGCGATTGCGGCGCTCCTGACGCGCGACGCCGACCCGTACCGCTTTCCCGCGCCGTTCCACCCCGTACGCGCCAAGAACATCTTCATGATGGCCAAGCTGCTCTCCAACACGGCGGCCGACACGGCCCAGGCGGAGGCGCAGCACGGCCCCGGCGGCCGGACGGTGCAAATGTCCGCGCGGGCCATGGAGTCGGCCGACGCGGGACGGCGGCTGCACGACGCGCTGCGCGACATTGACCAGGTGTCGCTGACGCAGATGCTGCTGTTCATGGTGCTGGACGCGGCGCCGCCGCCGCACCTCGCCGGGTGGGAGCTGGCGCAGCAGGCGCGCGAGGTCATGGCCGGCATCGCGGAGCTCAACGGCAGGGACCAGGAGCTGAGTCTGATCGGGCTGTGGCGCAAGGACCCCAAGAGCGACAGGGCGCAGGCCTTTTTTGAATATGGCGTCGGGCAGCAGGTTGATATACTCGCCAACTTGGGGCGGGATGTGCTCAAGGAGGACTTTGGGCTGTAGATATAACGAATAATGAGGCATACGTATGCTTGACGGATATTTGTATGGACGTGAAGAAACCCCCTGAAAATATACCCTGCATCTCATCATATTAATATACAAGTACATGTATCTCGGCATTTATGCTGTCTGATCAGACACAAAGTGGGGCCGATCGAGGGAACAGATCTGAAGCTCGACTTTTTTTTTTTCGTTTTGGGGCTTTCACCATCAACGACAGCGCCAGATTTCTACATTTTGCGCAATCGCGCACCTGCTCTTACGAAATACTACTCTCCCTCTCTACTTCATACCGCCAATGGTTGAATATCTACGAAATAAAATCAACCGAGCCAAGACTATCGCTCGCAACCTCCTCGGCCTGTCCCTCGACGACAGCGCCGCACAAGCCACCCCGGCCATGGCCAAAGACTCGCACAGCAAAGCTGCTTCGGCGGCAGCAGCAGCAGCAGGGACCGAATCCGCGACGCAATCCAGCAGCGAGCGCAGCAGTCTGAAGCGCGCGAGCCCCCACGACGGGCACGAAGACGAGTCGGCGGCCGACAAGAAGCCCAAGACCGACGACGCGACCGCCGGCGAGTGGCAGACGGTCAGCCGCGCGGGCAAGAAGCACAAGAAGCTCCCGCGGCCCGGCAAAAACTACCCCTCCATCACCTTTTCGCCCAACGCGCGGCTGCAGTCCAAGATTGGCGTCAGCCACCTGCGCGACCTGGTGACGTACATTTTCGCCGACGGCACCGGCCCGCAGTGGTGCGCCGTCACGCACCGCCCGGCCTTTCGCAAGATGGTCGCCGTCATGGTGCCGGGGCTGGAGGAGGCCATGTTCCGACCCAGCGTGGACCTGGCGACGTTCAACGAGACGCGCGACGACGACCTCGCGGCGCCGCTCACCGACAAGGAGAAGCAAAAGCACGCCTCCCCAGGCGACTACTACCCGCGGACTCTAGAAAAGGAACAGCTCCCCGACGCGCTGCAGCCCTTTGCCGACATGTTTCCGCAGCTGTGGCCGGTCAAGACGCCGGGCGACGACCGGCACGGCAAGATGCACTCCCCGATGGCGGCGTTCCTCACGGCGCCCGCGCCCAAGGACAAGGACAAGCCCAAGCCCGCCGGCGTCAAACCCGCGCGCGAGCCCTCGGGCTGGAAGAATGAGCGCACGCGCATCACCGAGTACCTGGCGACGGCCGGCGAGCTCGCCGAGAACGGGTACCTCGTGCACCCCGCGATGCTGCCCGCCGGCACCGCCGCCGCGCGCGCCGCCCTCGTCCTGCCCGCGGGCTGGGTGCGCACGGCCGCCGAGAGCATGGACGACGGCGCCGTGCCCGAGGCCGACGTGCCGCAGGGCAGCGTGACGGCCGGCCGGACGGTGCTGGCGCTCGACTGCGAAATGTGCCTGACGGGCGAGCGCGAGTTTGCGCTCACGCGCATCAGCATCGTCGACTGGGCCGGCGACGTCGTCCTCGACGAGCTCGTCAAGCCCGAGAAGCCCATCACCGACTACCTGACGCGCTTCTCGGGCATGACGGAGGAGATGCTCGCGCCCGTCACCACCACGCTCGCCGACATCCAGACCCGTCTGCTCGCGCTCCTCACCCCGCAGACCATCCTCGTCGGGCACTCGCTCGAGTCCGACACGAAAGCCATGCAAATCACGCACCCCTTCATCGTCGACACCTCGCTCCTCTTCCCGCACCCGCGCGGGCCCCCGCTCAAATCCTCGCTCAAGTGGCTCGCGGAAAAGTACCTCGGGCGTAGCATCCAAAAGGGCGGCGCCGCCGGCCACAACTCCATCGAAGACGCCCGCACGTGTCTCGACCTCGTCAAGCAGAAATGCGAAAAGGGCCGCGCCTGGGCCACGTCCGATGCCCAAGGGGAGAACCTATTTCGGCGCCTCGCCCGCGCCGGCACCGCGTACAAGGCGCAGGGCGGCGACGCGGCGCTCGGCGGCGTCGAAGTCGGCAAGACGACCGGCGCCGTCGACTGGGGCGACCCGGGTAAGGGCTACGGCGCCGGCGCCACGGTCCGCTTCGGCTGCACGTCCGACGAGGAGGTCGTCACGGCCGTCCTCCGCTGCGTCAACGGCGACCCCGACGGCAAGGAGGTCCGCGGCGGCGGCGTCGACTTTACCTGGGCGCGGTTCCGCGAGCTCGAGGCGCGACAGGGGTGGTGGAACACGAACCGCACAGACAAGAACAGCAACAGCGACGGCGGGCCCGACGACGACGGCGAGGAGAGGGACGATGTCGAGAGCTGCGTGCGCAGGCTCACGCAGAGGATCCAGCGCATCCACGACGCGCTGCCGCCGTGCACCGCGCTGCTCCTGTACAGCGGCTCGGGCGACCCGCGCCGCATGGCCGCGCTGCAGGGCGTGCAGGCGCAGTGGCGCCGCGAGTACAACACGCCCGGCCGCAAGTGGGACGAGCTCAGCGTGCAGTGGACCGACGTCGAGGAGCAGGCGCTGAAGCGCGCGGTGCAAAAGGCCCGGTCCGGGATCGGCTTCATCACGGTCAAGTAGACAAAGGCGGCGGTAAGGGGGGAGGGTGGGATACAGGCAGGCAGGCAGGCAGGCATTGTATATTGTGGCATCAGACTCTACATGTTGCACCGGAGTGTACATGACGGGAAGAAAAAAAACATTTGGCTAGGTTCTTGCATGAATATACCACGGGGCGGTACGAATAGCCGCTATTGACTGTATAATAAATACATGTCCGCAAATTCACTCAACAAACAAAAATATTGAAAATTATCATTGTTATTGTTTTCATGGTCATGGCCAGTCCTGGCCCAAGGCCTTGCTTGGTCAAGAATTATAGTCCAACCGAATAAACAAATAAAAACTATATCTGTCTTGATTTGTATCTCTCCCATGAGAGTAAAATAACCAAATAAAATAAAACCCAAATGTACATTGTGTCAAACAAGCATGCCGCTAAATTTTCAATCGAGTAATAAAACGAAAAATCGCAAAACAAAACAAACCCCTCGCCGTATTAGCTTCCAATCTATCAATGCATATGTATGCTTTTAATGCCCGTGTGTGTGTGTGCGTGTGTGTTTGTGTGTGTTTGTGTATGGATTCCAAAAAGAAACCCCGTCAATCATGTCATGCGAAAAGGAACGACATCAAGGTGTGTTGGTTTAGCGGTGCATCTTGGGGATACCATTCTCATCCACAAGCTCTGCGGAGCTGCTGTGTAGCGCAGCTCGGGGGTGCTCTGGATCGACTCTGCTGATCGCGTGCTGCGACACCAGGCCGTAGCTGGCGGGTGGCTCGCCCAAGTCGACATTGGCAAACTCGTCGGGTATCTCCATCGAGGACATGGACGACAGGCGCTTCTGCGATTTGGTGCGCTCAAACGGCAGGCTAGGCAGCTTGGGCGGGTCAATCGAGAGCGAATTGCCGTGCTTGTAAGCCCGCTCAGATCGGTCGTCTCTGGTGTGGGACGGCTCGGCGTCTTGCGAGTCCACGATGCTGAGGGACGGCAGGTGGCGGTGCGACGCGTTGGCCGAATCACGCTTTGAGCTCTTGCGAGGAATATCTGGTGCGTCGTAGTAGGTCGAGTCCCGAGCATCGTCTTCGTCGTCACTCGTCAAGGGGCTGATTGGTTCCGGCTCGCCAGGCTCATGAGCGTCTTCATCATCCGAGTCGCGAGCTTCTCCTCCCGTATTGAGAAGCGTAGTGGTGGGTTTTGGTGCGCGGTTGGGCTGCAGGTTGTCATCTTCGTCTTCATCATCGATAGGGCCATTTCTTAGAACACCAAGAGCAACAGGAATGCCCTCGGGCGGCGTCTCATCGCCGAAGCCAGCGTTGCGAGCCATGGCAGGCGGCATCCTCGAGCTGCGGACGACTTCGAATCCTTTGCTCTTGTCTTTGCTCTTGCCGCCCATCATGTTGCGGAACCAGCTCGTGGCAGTGGCAATAGGGCCAGTGGGATCAGCGGGTCCAGTGCCAAGCTTGCGGCCAAGGCCATCAGAGTTGAGTGCCGGGCCACGGACACCATAGTAGAAATCGACTTCACGCGTTGAGTAATCCGGTCTGTTTGGTACAGCGTTCAGGGCCGCGTTGGCGGCGCCTGGCTGGCCGAGTCCCGGTCCAGGCGTGGTACCGCGCGAGATGTCAACCGCAATATCGCCGGGGTCACCTGCCTGGCCGGGCGGCTGCAAAAAGCCGGGCTGGTCAGGGGGGAACTGTCCCGAAGTCGGCTCCAGCGGTGAGGTCTCGTTGGTTGACCGACGTCTGCGAGGTGGCCGATAATATGGGTCGGCGGCGTCTAGAGCAGCCAGTGTCGGGACATGCCCAGGAGAGGCGTGGCTAGATCGGGTGGCGGTATTGGGAGAGGCAAGGAAAGAAAAGGTGCTCGCCTCGCCAGGCGTTCCAGGCAGATACGAAGCCGGGCTATCTGCAGTTCGGTGTGCATTGGAGTAGACGTCGATACTGTCGAGAACAGAGCTGCTGCGGTGCTTGTTTGCAGCCATGATGGTGCCAAGGCTTCCTCCCGAGCTGCTTCGAACTCTTCCGTTGGCGGGCATGTATCCAGCACGGTTCGCTTTTTCGGTATCAATCATGGCCGCAGTGGAGATCTGGCTGGTTCTCGACGGGATCGGGCGATGGGATTCGCGCTTGTTGAGCTGCCTTACGCCAAAAATCTTGGACAGTCCTCCTCTGGTGGAGCCCGTAGTGCTGTCCCGGCCAGCGCCCAACATGCGGGCCACGACCTCGAGAATTGTCTGCAACGCACTCAGTAGGAAACCGAAAACGAGGACACAGGTGTGCACCAGGAGAATGGCATAACCAATCCAGCCTTTGGGTCCCTCGGTGACGCCAAGGCCAGGTACAAAGGCGACCATGAGCAGAATCGTAACGAGTCGCAGGCAAGAAAATACGGTGTGGTAGGCGTTCATTGAGGTAGGCGACTGGAAGGGCTTCACGGCGTTGAGGGTAAAGATCTGGATGACTTCGCAAATGGCCAGAATAACAATCTGGGCCAAGCCGCTCGGTTGAATGGCACCGATGGCCAGACCACGGCAAAACTGCAGCACAAGCGGGATAAAAGCAAAGGTTGCGGCTTCGTCAGAGTAGGTATTGTAGAGAGGGCCGAAGCGCAGCACAATAGGCAGGTCGTCGAACAGAACAGACTTGGGTCTGGTAGTGATGATCAAATACAGCAAATAGGCAGCAAACGCAAGCAGGACAATCAAGGTAGCACAGGCCAGGACAACGCAGTAGACTGGGGCGGATCCAGCAATGACGAGCTGGTAAGCAGAGAAGGCGACAATGGGCATGAGCATGTAGTTGTAGAGAATGCGGACGACATTGCCAATGGAAAAGGGTATGTTCTTGGCACGCAGATCTTCCTCTGCGGTCTTGGTGTAACGGCGGTAGATCCACTGGATGAGAAAGCCGAGCTGGACAACGATAAAGGCGGCCAGGATGATGACACAAAGCCAAACCATCATGCCGGCCCAGATATCCTGGTGGTCGGCCATTCCGACGAGCTGGGCCATGTGCTGCAGGCCATATTTGTTGCCAATGTCTGTGACGTAGATGCCGTCGACAACGTTGCTCCAGCCCGGCTTGTCAGTGACGAAGCTCTCGTTGAACATGATGGTTGACCAAGCAGCCTGGCTGACAATAGGTTGGTAGAAGCCAGGGTAGCCGATGCTGAGGGCACCAGTCAAGACGACGAACTGAAGATACTGCAGGCAGTCGCCAAAACCTGGGGTGACTAGTCTCAGCTGATCGGCATCGCGGCCATAGTTGGAGGACCATTGAAAGATGTCAGTCGAGCCCCAGGGGCTAAAATTGCCGGCAAAGATGACTGCGAAGCCGCAGATGATGAGAATGACAAGGGGCAGGAACTTGACGACATTGCGATTAGGCCCAAGATCCGGAGTGATTGTGGAGGAGATGCAGCCAATGTTGGTGGCTGAGTCGTCGCCGTAAATTAGGAGGAGGGTGGAAGAAAAAGAAGCGAATGAGTACGAGGAGTTAAAGTTGTGAGTCAGGTTCATGGAAGAGAATGACGAGAGGGAGTTGGGGAGAGGAGAGAGCCCTTTAGGAAAGTCCCTACATGTCAAAGGTTAGCGCGCCATGTTGACGGGGGCCATGATGGCAACTCACACTTGGGATGTGTTAAAGTACGGGCCGAGGGGACATTGGCCGCCGTTGAGGGCCTGTTTGCAGAAGGAGGCGCGGTCGTTGAGCGGGCGGTACGTGAGGACGTTTACTCTGCGGTACAAGGTGGTGGCCAAGGGATGTGTAGTGTCGGGTTTGGGGGCAGTATCGACAATCTTGCCATTTGTCTTGGAGTCATCTTTCCAATACAGACCATTGGGGTCTTGGCTGAGGGTCGGCGGGGGATTGGAGGGATCCTGGGATCCGGTGACGTTGCCCCATACAACAACCTCGAGTATGTGCCTAGGGTCGGTGGTGTCGAATTTGGCGTCGGCGTATACGGGTTCCCATTGTAGCTTTTTGGCGGCGATGTACTTTTCGTCGAGACAGTTGGTAAAGGGAATGCGAACGGCCGAGACGGGGACGGCAGCCAGTAACAGCACCATCAACGCATAGACAAGGAAGACGGGTGTAGATGTGAGGCTGTTGAGCTGGCGCCGCCGCGAGCGGGTCGAGCGGGCTGGTTGTGTCGAAGTCGATGCCATGGAGCTGAGCGTGCGTCCGTGGCCGTTGGCACAAGCCAGGCTGTGGCGCTGACACGATTGCGTCTCTACCTGTGGCCGTTGACAACGCAAAGAATGTCGACAGGTTGTGTGAGGGCGTGACGGTCGCGGCTGGGGCGAGGTTGCGTGAGCCGCATCGGGACGCGGTTTTCGCATCGTTTTTGTGTATAGATGAGATGTCGTCGCAAACAGGCCCGGGGGCGCGAAAGCAAAATGGGTGCGGTTTCAACCGTGCGAGGAAGAACGCAAAGGAAAGATTGGTGGCTGGGGTCAGAGCAGACGCATCATCGTCGGGCGTCGATGGGGCGGTTTCTCTGCACGCAACGGTCAATCCGTATGGAGTTTTTGCAACGGCTGGTAGGAAAAAACGATAACGGGCGACGGATTCGTAATCGAACGGACGGTGGGCGTGGAGAATCGGAGGGGGGGTAAAGATTAATTAGAGAAAAAAAATATATATATCGGAGAGCGAGGGTGTGAATTAGAAGGGGGATGCCAACGAATGAGGCACAGAGAAAAAGAGGTGATGGGATGCGGAAGAAGAGATGACAGGCGCAGAAGCTGGGAGGAGGTGGTGAGGCGGAGAGGCAGGCAGGCAGAGGGAGACAGCAGCCGTGTAATTTTTTTTTTTTCCTTGTCTCGGTGGTGTGAGTGAGGGACCAAGGCCACGCTAGGCAAGATAAAAAGTTGGCCGTGGAGAGCCGCAAGGCGCAAACTGTTAGGCACCTTGCCTTGATTACAGTGGACGACAGGCAACACCAAGACGCCTGCAAACGATTTGCAACTTCGGCCGCTGTGACCAAGGCAAGCTTAGCGGCCGTCGGGCGCCGCCAACGGGGGGGGAGGGGCCTAAAAGCACCACCGCCCATGCGCTAAGGATATGCTGGGAATAGGCGGGTGGAGGACTCGGGAGCTTGTTGGGCCAAGCTCGCCACAACCGGTAGCTGCGTCACTAGGGGCTCATAATACAGGAGATGAAATGCACGTGTTTTGGACGTTATTATTCTGCGCTTTGCGTGTTGGCGATGCTGACGCTGTTGCTGTCGCTGATGTGCTGTCGTGCCAATTGCTCTTTGACCTCACTCTGTACAGCCCGCTGCAGAATGTCTCCAGGGAGGCCGGCACCTCGCCCGATGTGCCCTACACAGCAATGTGCCAGCATCACCGCCCAAAAGCTGTCATGACTGGTCCGTAGGTAGTCTGTGACACAATAATGCCTGCCCAGCAGCTCATCTCATTTCTGGGGAAACCCAGTGCCACGCAAACAATGCCGTGTCTTGTGTTTCTGCAACACCATCTCGACCCTATCGAGCTACCTTGCCCAAGCCTATTGTCGTCATCTCATCAAACCACGGAGCCATCATCAGGCTCTCCCTTTTGTTTTCCATCTTCTGTTATTAAACGCCTCAGACGCCATCTTATTTTTCTATATATATAAAATAGCAGAGACACAGCCCACTGTTCAGATTACTGGTTTGGTTGACTGGGCAAGGATGCCCTTGTCGCTCTGCTGGCAACGGTGCCTTTTTTAAGGCCCTTGTCCGCTGCAAGCCCACTGTAAATTTGGAATCTGGCAGGGCCCTTGTCATTATCTGCTGCGCCGCAACACCAAGGACTGAGAGTGAGGCTGTGCAAATCTTCGAGATGCTGGCCATCCCAGCAGCCTCTCTTGCTCCCTTCTTTCAGCTTCTGCCCTCCCAGCTCATCACCCCGCCATCCACTGCTTCCAGTATCAAGAATCAAGCCACCCAGGATAAGGCTCGGTCGCCCGACAGCCCCCCCTCACCAGCCCATTGCGGCCGCCGCTTCACTTGCACCACCAAGCCACCCCCTAGATGCCCTTTCCACCTGCATTCGCCCATTCTTTTTGGCCTCATCCCGCATAAATAGAGCCAAGGTTTTATTCTCTTCGTCTTGCAATCCACCTCGCTGGATTGCTGCCAACATGTTCCGATCGCAGGTATCGCCGCCCGCCTCACCACCCTTAAACGAGCCGAGTGCTGCATTTGAACCCTTTTGGCAGCGACCGTGTGCGCGTCAGGCCACCACCCCTTCTCATATCGGCGGCGCTTTATTAACATGCATGCATCTGCTCATGTGCTGCGGGCTTGTGATACTCGCTCCGTTCTCGGCCAGAAAAAGATTCTGATCTCTATTACACAAGGTTCAACGTCGCCAATCTAGGTGTACAGCACACAGAGAAACATCACAACAATGAAAATCTATAAATAATCCGACAACAGCACCCTGAAGCGTCATCCCAGCGCCACGTCGGGCCATTTCTCTCCACTTCCAGCTTCCTGGCTCTCACAGGGGGCCAGCCCACTGCTGGATACGAGACCAGACACCCGCTAATGCACGGCATCGCCGCTACTCTTGCACGGCCACGAGCGTCCCTTTGAGTGGTGGCCTTTGAATGTGATTTCACATTCGCTGTTACTCTCATCCCGGTACCGATATATTGGTTTAGCCTCAATCCATCTGAAACGGCAAGTTGTGCTCCTCCTTGGACGTGCATCTGGCCAATTCCATGTAGTCCCTGCTCAGCTGAATCGATCCCCACAGCAAATTGCTGATGGATGGACGCCAGGTCTGATGGATCGGCCTGTAATAAGCAGCCACTGACAGCTCGGTGCAAACTCTACTCGGTAATCTGCTGCTACATGAAATCTAATAAAACTGAGCTGTTGGTTCTCAACGGTCATTTATGAATCTATTCGACAACCAATTCGAGACGAGCTTTGATGAACTTGTAAGCCAAGCTTTTAGCCAAGCTTTGAGCCAAGCTTTGGGGCCAAGCTTCGAGCCGAGAAATACTCGTCTTCTTTCCGTAATTTTATATAATCCCTCTCCATACTCGCTGACGCACATTTTTTCTGTTTCTCTTCCACAGCTCCACTGGCTGTGCTTTCGGACCAACATCAGCAACCGACCAACTCCTCTCGCCACGACGGCTTCAAATTCGAACGGCCACCACCACCAGCATCGCCAGCGAATTGGATCACACTGTTGGCGACAGGGCGGGCCATAACCCACCATCATATACCACTGCCGTCTCTGGAATCGGAAACGTCACAAAAAATCACGGAAAAGTTGTGTCCAAGAAAGAAAGCCCCGGACTCTTGCCTTCACGCCTCCAAGCAACCATTGGCCGAGAGCCCGGCCGTTTCTCTACATCCACTGGCCAAACTTCTCCTTATGGATAGTTTCTGGCTTTGCCCGAGATGACTCTACGCCGGGTCTGCTTTCAGGTCCAGCTCTGTAGATGCCAGGGCTGACGGTTCGGAGCATGTTAGAGAGCACAACTCATCTGTAAGTGTTTGCTTTACTTTCAACAGGTAGTATCGGTTCTGTACCCGTCGTCTCCCGCTCGCCGTCTTCTTGCAGTCGCCGAGGGGAGGGCCGAGTCGCTGCAGCACCGCAGTCGGCGGGGTGTTGCGGCTATGGCTATCGCAAACAGAGCAGTGATGATGGGTTCTCCGGAACCACACGGCTAAGGATAAATATCTATATGAGTACATTGCTGTAGATGGTACAAAATCAATATCTCGTAAACTGCATCTTATTATGGCTGTCTGCAAAAGCGGCATGCCCTAGCGTGCTGCAGCTTGCCACCAACTTTCGCCACAGCTCTACACTTTACTTTCCACGTTCCCTTCCTTCTCATAATAAAGCAAACAAATAAAAGCTCTTATATTTTCTTTGTCTAGCTACGAATCTAAATCCCCTCCATACTCACACCCATAGCAAAAGCTCCCACGCTACATTGTCTTAAACCCGGCAGACGTGCTTCATTCTAGATTCCAACTCCATCGCGTCCCGTCTCGTCACATTCTGCAAGCCAAGCTCCAAACAGCCTTTATCAATATACAAGTCTATGCCCTTGCCCAAATCCATCCACGTGCGCACATCGGAAAAACAAACATCTGTCGTAAGCATGCTGCACCACGTCGCCATGCTAGGCGGGATGCTCTCCAACGGCAGCGTATCCACGCTGTTCGTACGGAGCAGCGGCGTTCTATAGCGAGGACGAGGTGCCTTTGTCTGTCCAACAGCATCCTGGCATCGCCTCTTGGGCTGTGGCAGCAGCGTGTCCGCCACCGTTTCGACGTCGCTCGTTTCGCAGTCCACGGCATCGGCGGCGCGCCGCACAAGTGGCCGGAGATGGTGCGCATGGCCGATGGCGTCTGAGCGCAGCATACGCTCTCTCCCAGGAGGGCTAGTGGCGTCGTCGTCTTCACTGGCCCCTTCGTATTCTTGCCGTCGCGCCAGGGGCCGTCCCACGGTGGTGCCCTGCTGCTGTGGTTGCCTTGGTCGAGCGACGGTCGGCAGACGACCCAGCCTAGGCACCATCCCCGATGCAGCGCCCCTTTCAATTCTTCGACTCGGTAGTACTCGTCTTTCTAGCCCCTGCTGCTGCTCGCTGCGCCGCGTCTCCTTGACTGTCACACTGCTCTGCGAACTGCTACTGGAGCTGCCGGCCGGTGACGGCTGTCGTGGTACCTCTAGTCCTGCCACCTGCCAAGCAGACAGAAAACGCGGTTCCTCGCGCATGGGATCAGAGGGCGGCGGCGTGTGCAGCATCGGCAGTTGGGCACGCTGTATGACCTGTCGCCGGTCCTCTGGCTGACCTCGTGTTTGTGGAACCCGGTGTCGCGGCGGGCTGGCCGACGCCGTGGTGCTGCCCCTGGACGGCCGCCTGTCCAGGGCACGCTGGTTGAGAAGGCTCTGGATGCTCCAGCTCGTGCCGTTCAGGTCGCTGAGACGGGGCGCGTCACCTTGGCTGGAGCTATCCGACGGCGCATCGTGGATCCCGGCGAGGATGTTGAGCGTGGAGTCGGGTACATCATTCAGGGGCATTCGCTCGAGCGTGCTGGGGGCTGGTCTATCCGGGCTGGTATTATCCGTAGCTCGTGGTATCTCGGGTGTTGCCGTATCATCTGTGGCAATTTCGAAATCGGCTCCCGTACGCTGAAAGTATTGTTCGATTCCGCGAATTGACCTTGGCACAACGTCCTTCAAGGCGCCATGACTTCCTGGAGTTTCTTTGCTTTCTACTGGACGCCTCTCTGGAACTGTCACGTCAATAAGCTGAAAGTCAGTCTCCTCATCCGTTGTGTTGCTGTTTGTTCGGAGCATGTTGACTTTGGACGCAGTTCGCATCTGCACTGACACGAGCTTCTCCGTCGGTGGCGTCATTGCGCAGTCTATGGGCACTCCGTCATGTTCACTGTTGATTGTTCTTGGTACAGAATTTTCCAAAGCTGTAGTCTTTTCGTACACCATTCCACACAACTCCCCAAAGGTGCGTAGTAGAACATCAGCGTCTGCAAAAAGAACATCATCCTTCATCGTAGCTATATTGGCGTCATATTTTGCAAACGGACAGGAGATCTCGAGCAGCAGAAGCGGCTTTTGCACCGTCGCCAATCCTCGCTGCTGCCAGTTGTGCTGTATCTTTGTCTTGAACACGCCCGTGAGCGCCTTTCCAATCCCCATCGCGGAGCAGATTGGTCGACCATTGACGGAAATAAACGATCCCTTTCCGGCAATCGTTTTTTGGTTGCCATTCACACTCGGTAGGAATGCCAGCAGCGTAAACGTACCGCTCGATGATTGTGCGCTGGCGAATCGGTGCGTCTCCCCCGTAGCGGCGACCGTTGCTCCAAAGACTTCGAGAACCGACTGCTTCATGTCTCGATTCCTCGTCTGTCCAAACTTGCAAGACTGCTTCTCCTCGCCCAGCACTTTGAAAGTGATCCGCAGGTCTGCATGGGCCAGCGCATACGCCACCAAAAGGTCCTTTAATCTCGCCGTCGACTTTTTGGCTTCCTTTAGCAGAAACTGCTTTCGCGGCGGCATGTTGCCAAACAGGTGGGTGACTTGCACCGTGGTGCCCGCAGGAGCCGAGACGGGCGCAAACTTCTTGGCGATGCCGCCACCATTCGTTGCCAGCTGGACCTTTGTGGCCACGGGCTCCTCGGCCGCCTTGGTGATGAGGTGCACAGTCGCAATGCTGTTGATGCTGGCGAGCGCCTGGCCGCGGAAGCCCAGCGTTTGCACCTGTCCACTGGCGAGCTCGTCAAACGTGCCGAGCTTGCTGGTATGGGCCGGCCGGCCCATGCTATCGAGGTCGTCGAGCGCAATCCCGTGGCCATTGTCGCGCACGCGGACTTGATCCAGCGTGTTGGGCGAGATGGCGACTTCGACCGCATCGGCACCGGCGTCGATGGCATTGTCCAAGAGCTCTTTGACGACAGCATACGGCGAGGTGATGCTGGCGGACGAGCCGATGAGCCGAGCAGTGGCTGCACTGAGTTTTGTAATAGGCATGCTTTTTAGATGAACATAATTGTATCATGCACCAATGTAGTAAAGCTTTGCAATCATTATAGTTGTGTCGTGCTGGAATACCCACGGCACGTCCAAAGCTGCCAGCTGTCAGTCATCCGGCTGCCAGCTGGCAAGTCGTCGGATCCATTCGACAACTAGAACCAAGTTCTCTAACCTTTAAACGATAGCATAGGATCCGCTATATCTCCAGCCGCACAAGTATTTTTGATAGAAATTGCACTGTACCTCTACAGTTGCAGCTGGCCAATGTCGACCAGCAGCTTACAGGGCTACAGTGCGGTGACATAAGTTCTGTACGGTTTGGTAATTCTGGCTATTGTGAAGCGTACTAAACTTCTGTCAGGGTACTGTAGAGAGGACTGGCCTCCGTTCCGCCCCGCCCAACAGCTCTGTCTCGCCCTGCCCCGCGACCCCTCCATCACGAGCCTCACCCAGGCCGAACCAGAGAAAAACCACGACTCTACAACCCTCGCTTGCCCTCTGCCAATTGCCGCCCCCCGACAACACACGCACAGCAGCTCGTAACCCCCCTTTTTCCGCGCCAACAAAAACATCATGTCTCTCAAGGGCCCTACCCCCCAGCAGCACGACGGCGCCGGCCTGCGCATCGGCATCGTCCACGCCCGCTGGAACGCCACCGTCATCGAGCCGCTCGTCGCCGGCGCCAAGGCCAAGCTGCTCGAGTGCGGCGTCAAGGAGTCCAACATTGTCGTGCAGTCGTGTCCCGGGGCCTGGGAGCTTCCCATTGCGACGCAGCGGTACGTTTCTTTTTTTTCCCTTCCTCTCCCTCCACGTCATCATCGCACACACAAAAGCTAACCGCCGTGGGACACCACCCTCCCAGTCTCTACGCCGCCTCCCAAGTCCAATCCACCTCAGCCGGCGGCGCCTCGGCCGGCGACCTCCTCCTCGCCTCCTCGACGGCCGACCTCTCCGCCGCGTCGGGCACCACCGCGTCGGCGTTTGACGCCATCATCGCCATCGGCGTCCTCATCAAGGGCGACACGATGCACTTTGAGTACATTGCCGAGTCCGTCTCGCACGGCCTCATGCGCGTCCAGCTCGACACGGGCGTCCCCGTCATCTTTGGCGTCCTCACCGTCCTCAACGACGCGCAGGCCCTCGCCCGCGCCGGCGTCGACGGCAAGGGCCACAACCACGGCGAGGACTGGGGTCTCGCCGCCGTCGAGATGGGCGTCAAGCGCAACGAGTGGACCAGCGGCAAGATTGAGGGCTAAATCGATGCCGACCAAAAATACCAATCAATATATAAGAAAACAAAAACAGTACAGCACATTCGGAGCAAATTCGCAGAGACATATTGTGAAAGATTCCACGTAACAGTGGGATTAGATTCGAATTAATCCTATTACCACCTTGATAAATATCTGCCACAAGTCTATCATGCAACATGAGATGTGATTGCAACATTAAAGCCAGAACGGCCAGCTCAATGTCTAAATGAAAAAAATAAAATCGCTTCCCAATAAATAATAAAAATTAGTCCATTCTCCAAATGATCCTGTAAATGGCTGAAAGCGGAACATAAACCAAGAAGAACCTGGTTGACATGTAAATAAAAGAGGTATCCCAAAAAGAAACATGAAAATGACATAGAAATGATGCAACAGCCCTCGAGTCTGTAGTTGATTTCCAAGTACACTGTTGCTTTTCGTCTTTGATATGCAAAAAAAATCGGATTCAATGAGTGTGGTGGTCGGATGAAACAAGGCGGATAGAAGAGTATTTTGCAGTAGCTCAGATGCCAGCGAGCTGCTCGTTGGTCAGGTCGCCACTAAGAGGCTTCTTCCTGTGCCACAGAGACCGCTTCTTCTCTCGCTTCGCCTTCATGGCTGCCCAGCCAGATTCGTCGTCGTCGTCGGATCCATCAGAGACCTTTCGGGACACATTAAGGGAGGACCGGCTCTTTTGGGCGTCAGAGATGGCCAGGCCCGCACCCAGGCCACCGGTCATGGTGTTGGAAGAATCACTGTGCAGACTGAGCCCAGGGGATGGCGTAGCAACATGAGATACTGGCCTGTAGCGGCCAGGTAGTCCAATGTTGCTGCGTTCAGAGGGTGCAATGGAAGGAGTGTATCCCATGCCGCCAGAAAGTGAGCCGTGAGTGGAGCCTGCATAGCCAGGGTGATGGCCCATGATCTGCGGTGGTTGAACCATGCTCATGGTGCGCATGTTGGGATCGAAGCGATCCATCATTGGCTCCATACCCATAACCGATTGCCGCGACGACAAGTTGCCCATGGACTGAGCTGCAGCAAAACCTCCTTGTTGCTGTTGCATGGCGTAAGGGCTGTTGGGCATCTGGGGCATCTGAGGCATCTGAGGCATATGAGGCGTGCCTTGAGGATTTGCCTGATTTTGGTTCATAGCCATCATCTGCATGAACTGCATTTGCATTTGCATAAACTGCTGCATCTGCTGGGTTATCTGTTGCTGTGCCTGGTCTCCAGAGCTCATTCCTGGCATCATGTTTCCGCCACCCATTCCGCCACCCATGCCGTTCATGCCGTTCATGCCGTTCATACCACCCTGACTATACATCATGTGGTGAGGAATACCAGCGATGGGGTCATAACCACCAGGCCCAGTTTGTTGATACATGTTTGGAGGCAGGGGTCTGGCTTCCATGTTTGGGCTACCACGACGCATGGCCCTCGAGCGTTCCTCGTTAGCGATAACACCAACCAAACCACCAGGGTGAAGTGAGCTATGGCCGCTGCGGGGACCCTCGTGGAACGAAAGTGATTCTCGAACGGCCGGCTTGTGAATGGATGCGCCAACAAATGGGTCCTGGGGGAGGCCGCGGGCAAATGCGGGGAGAGTCGAGGCTCGTCGGTTAGCTGAGGTCGAGGGAGCATCGCCCACGACAGACTGGGGGCGGGAGATTGATGCCTGGTAGGAGTTTCGGAGGTTGGGGTTGGAGCCGGACACGCTCAGGCGGGTGGGAGCCCTGTTCTTAGCAGGGAATCCGTGAGCTTGGAGAATAGCCAGGGGGACTTCGTCGTCCTCGTCCTCGTCAGAGACGCCGGAAGTCAGGTTCGGTGAGGTCTTGATGGTCGACAGCTGAGGGGCGCTCATAGTTGCAGGCAGGTTGGGACGCGCAGGGGCAATGGCAGGGGCGGCGTGTTCGCCGGTAACCTTCATCATCTGCTGGCGGTAGACGGCCATGTGAGCTTCCTGCTTACGACGCTGCCTAACTTGCTGCTTGGATTTTTCAGCCTCGTCTTCATCGTCATCGTAGTTGATTTCGTCCTCGTCGTCGTCTTCTTGCTTGGGCGGCGGAGTAGGGGCTGTACGGCCAATGCTGGGGGCAGGGCCACTCGTCTTTGCCGTCAGGCCTTGCCTCTCCTTGTCCTGCTTGTACCGTTCGAACTGAGCAGGCGTCATGACCTTGTTTCGAGGAGGATGGGCGGTGCGCTGACTGATGTATCTGTTGTTGTTCTTCGCAAACGAATATGTACGGCCCTCGAACAGATTATCCTCCTTGTCCTTGGTGAAGCTCTCGGCAATTGTGACTGGCTTGCGGACAATAGGGTCGTCGCGGGGCTGTCGGCTGTAGAAGGATTCGGTAGCAGACAGTCCGTTACCAGGGCTGGGGCCGTCGAGAAATTTCATGGCAGCAAATGAGTCACGGAGGAGCTTGGCATCCTCGTCGAGGACAGGAGAAGGCGTTGATTTCTTGTATTCGGTGGGATAGGTGGCCGTTGGCATCGAGTCTGAGCGGAGAATAGGCTCTGAAATGGAGGCAGGCATAGTGTTGTGTCGGCCTCCCGTTAGAGATCGGGGGTTGGAGGCAGTTTCCCGGACGGTGTCGAGGCCTCGGTTAGAGAACATTGCACCAAAGTCACCACCGAGATCCAACGCCTTTTTCTCCTCGGGAGGGCCAGGGGTGGGGGCGGGCGACCTGGCACGTTGGGTTGGGACGCTGGCAGAGCCAGTTTGTATGGTCAAAACGGGCGGCAAGTCAGGAACAGCGGGTTCGTCTCGAGGAGGCGGGATGGACTGCTTCTTCTGTCCTCCAAATGACCAGGTGCGGTGAGCCTTGAACAAGGACGCACTGATAGATTTTGTCGAGGGTCCACGGGCAGGACCATCGGCTTCTGATGGCGTGGGAGCCTTGTTTTGCTGGCGTGCCTCAATGGGTGAGGCGCTGGCGTGCATGTCAGCGGATGAGGGTGCTGTCGATGCATTGCTGTGGCGAGACGAGTTATCGGTCGAGGTGGCTTGCGTAGTATTGGAGAGACCGCTACCCCTAGAATGTGATTAGCATCGGGGAAATATGACAGACGGCAGTAGATTTTCAATGAGAAGATCACTGCAAGAGTTAAAAACACCTACCGGCTGGTCTTGAAGTCGGCAAACATGTTGTCCTCATGGGGGTCCTGGCTGGGCTTCAGGAGAGCATGTTGGACGTGTTTGGGGATGGCCATCTTGGCACCGCCGTCGAAGGATCGAGTATTTGTATGTGTGTTGCGCTCCAAAACCTTGAATGAAGGCTGGGCAGGGACATTCAGGTCGACATTTTCGAGATTGTCGGCGACGGACTTGCGCCGGCCAAAGGCGCCGGAGAATCGAGGCATCAGGAGTGATGAGGAAAGCTGCAGAGACTATTTGCCCATAAAAGTCGGGTGCAAAGAAGCGAGTAGAGGGAAACTATTAAAATCTCGCAAGAGTGGTGTGTTTTTTCTGTCGATGCTGTCGTCGTCGTAGGCAGACGGGGCGATACGAGGTCCCACAGAGCAGCGTAGAAGCTATGGCGCAGCCAGCGTCGAAGCGTTGGAGCCGTTTGGGAGACGCTGAAGGGGGGGAAACGGGCGATGTTCGCCAACGAGGACGTCAAGTACGACCAAAAAAAAGTCTGTAACGAGTAGAGAAAGCGTGTCAGTCAGAAAAATTGCTTTTATTATTCCTTCGTTTTTCTTGGCTCTGGGTCAAGCGTCCGTAAACGACTAGCTTGGTCGGCGGGAGGGCTCTGGGTGAATGTTGAAAGCAGTGACTCTGAGACAAGCGGCAGGTGGCTTCGGCGACGTGGCAGAGGTATGCTGGTGGGGAGAATGTGTGAAACTCACATTGACTAGCAAAAGAAACCTGAGACTTTGGATATAACAATGGTTTGGCCGTGTTCAGCTTGGGAAGCCCAAGAGCTTCTGAAGATTGGTGTTGCTGCGGCGCTTGATGATGTACGGGAAGGGCCTGTAGGTGCTAAGAAGGCGGGAAGGTTCGGCGGCTCGTTGCGTGGTCGGTGGAGGGTGTGTCCGGAAAGGATTCTTTTCTATTCCCTTTGTACTGCGAAGATCGAGCGATGCAGCGAGAGGTGTCGGGGAGACGCAGAGGCCAGGGACAGACGAAGAAGAAGAAGAAAGAAAAGAGGGTGCGGATCGGACAACGCAGCAGGCAGGTGGACAAGAAAACGAGCTGTTCGAGGTTCAGGGACCCGTGGCGTCGAGAATAGAAGCGGAGATATTAGCGGAGTAGGCAGGGCCTCCCTGGTATACTGGAGGGGAAAAGGCGAAACGTGAAGAAATAAATAACAGGACAAGGAAAAGAATAAAATAAAATAAAAAAGAGGTTGAGCGAGAGACCTCTTTGGGGGGGGAAGCGTCGCAACGAGTGGATGGGAAAGGAAGAAGGGAAAAAAAAGAAAAAAGTGAAGGGGACTGCAAACGGCGATACGGTTAGGTTTAGCGGCCAGGGGAAGGTACCTCGCGAAGGCAGGTTGGCGGGCTTGGTGGCGGGCGTGGCGGGCGTGGCGGGCAAGACAGCGGACAGGACGGAGCAGCCGTGGGCGCGCAGGCGACGGTGACTGTGCCAATACTGGCAGGGATGGGGGGGCATGTGCGAGGCTCGCGGGCTACCATTAGGTAAATTTAGGCCAGAGGCTAACAGTACTGAGTGCCTGGAAAGGTAAGGTAGCCTTATTATTATTCACTGGGTCGCTATTTGCAGCGCCGCAACAGAAGGTTCAGCCCAGGCGAACAACAAGCCAGGCACAACAGCGGCTGGAGGCGCAGCGGCCTGAAAATAGGTACCAGTACTGGTAGACCAGTAGCCTTTCAGTGTGTAGCGTACCGTGCTACCGCCGCTAGCGGGCTAACAGCGGCCAGCACCGACACGCACGCCCCCCTGTACTGTTCGCATGACAGGAGAGAGCGACGCCGAGGACGCGTTACCTATTTACCTGGGCAGCTTTTCTTTTTCTGCGCTGGGTACCTACCAGTTCGCGGGCCTGCAATAACCAATAAACCGTGTGCGCCTTTGTGTGGCTGGTGGTGTGTGGTGTGTGTGTCTGCCCATGCAGAGATGCCTGGCTGGCTGGGCAGAGGGGGGGTCTCTCTCGCGCGGCCAATTATTATTTTATTTTTACAGCTTGTCCAGGCCGCACAGTAACCCAGTAACATGCCATCCATTCCCCATGAGCAGCAAGCAGGCAGCCTTGCCGCCCCAGCGGGAAAAAAACGAGAAACGGGGGCGGCGTCCGGTCGGTGGGTTGTGCGGCGTGGACGACTTGGCTGTAGCTCCACCGCCAGCGGAGTGACCCGCCCCCCATCCTTCCAGGCGGCGCGAGGGCAGCAGCCAAACGAAGAGAGCCTTAATAATAGAGGCAGAAGGAAAAAAAAAAAAAAAAGGTTCGACGTCGTGCGCGCGGGTCAGGTACCAGGCACAGGCCTAAAAAAAGGAACGGGGGGGCAGGTATATATTCATTGTCCAGGAATAGAAATAAAGGGTTTCGATTCAAGTCAAGATGCTGCCTTGCCAAGTTGGTGGGCAAGTTGAACCATGTCTCTCTCGCCGACGACACGAGCTTTTGTGATGTCATGCCCGTATCCATGGCCCTTTTTCTCTCCCGTCTGTAGGTACCTATTTAGAGTCCACAGGGTGCAGGAGGCCGCTACAAACTGTCCATCACGTCCCGGCCAGACGGGTCTGGTCGCAATAAATATGCACCGCTGACTCGCTGGGAACAGCCCCTTGTCTGTCTGTACCTTTTTTTTTTTTTGTACCAGTACCTTGACCAAAGTGCCACCGATTGACAGGCAAAACAAGCGCTCGGGTCTCAGGTACCAACGGCTTGCACAGTTCCCGTCAATCGCTTAGCGCTGTGCTAGAGGAGGGGGGTACATGTGATTAACTCGACAACGGTGCTGTGCATTCCAGAAAGTACAGAAAATACACACACACACACACACACACACACACACACACACACAAAAGACCTCTCTCTGCCACACAAACACAGCAACGATCCCGCCAAACCCGATGGTGCACTCTGTCACCTCCAACACGGACGGCCACACTCATCTTCTGCGCACTCGTACGTTCGGACAATTCTGGAACCAAGGCCCGCCGTGAAAGCGGGCACAACTTCAGCTCCCCAAGTCCCCTAACTACCTAAAAAGAGCTGGGGCCCGGCCCGCCCGCCGCTTTTGCTGGGTACGTACCTTACTGGAAAGAGAAAGAGCAAGGCAAAAAAAAAAAAAAAAAAAAAAATTTACTGGTACCTGCGCCACCAGAAATAGGTACAAATCTCACTAATCTAAAAATTCACCACCAAGATACTTTGTAACCGAGTCGCTGTTACGCGCAATCATTGCATGACCTCTCTCTGCCAAGGAGGGGGCACTGCTTGATACAATTCATGCTATGCGCACAAATGCCCGTCCAGTTCTCGATATTCAATACACCCTATGACGATCCTGCTTCCGTGCATCTCATGCTGATGGCGGAATCGAAAGAGGCTCTCGCCCCCCTTGGCTGCTGATGGTTTGTGAGACACCCGACATATCCGGCCATACCGGCCTTTCCCACCACACCACTTTGATCCCCCAGATCGGCCACAGCGCATCATCCCAATTTTTCTGCGACTTTTTTCCGCGCCAGGCCAAAGAAGATCAGCTGTGGCCGTGACGGACGGGCGAACGAGGCCCCGAGGGTCGTGCAGCCGACCTGCAAATTCTCTCGTCTTCCCCATCCATTTGCCTGCTTTGGCCGCCGATCAATTGAATTTCTAGACCCAAACACGCGTCAATGACGCTAAAAGAAAGCTTGAATGTACATCCAGCTTTGATGCTGTCTGTACCAATGCTGTACGATGCATGCTCTCCGCCCCTGATAGCCACGCAGAGCCAGTTGTCAACTCTCTCCGCTACGCCACCAGCCAGCTCTTCGCTGCTACATCTTTTCCTCCAAGTCTTGCTCCCTTCCCAATTTCCACCAGCAACTCACCATGCTTCTTTTCATCCAATTTACGAAGCCGCCCTCGTGCAAGCACAGTTGGCTCTCAGAGCAACCGAGGGGCGCGGCCGGCGTGGGCTGCCTTCTCCGAGTGGAGACGACGTGAAATTGGCAATGGATTGGCCTTTTGGAGAGCAGGTTCGAGATGGTGAGATCATCTCTTATTGAACGTGCTTCAAAGCTAGCTCGGTGCTCGGGTAGACGTCAGTCCGTCCAAGACTGGTACAGACTAGCCCTTCTACAGAGCTCGGCGCAAGGACCAGAGTGCCAGACAATCCAGCCCCAAACAACCCAACAGTCCTTTGTGCCTTTCCGTCGGCCCTTTCTCCCTCTCAGCTTTTTTTTTCGCCTCAGGGGAGGTGGCCGGGCGTTCGTCGCCACCCGACAGATGATCGGACGATGCCATGACGATCAATGCCACAAATAAACCAAAGTTCCAGCTGTAGCAGGAGGAAAAACCCACGCTAGCTCCATTGTTTGGTGAATTTAGAGTGCACCTGCCGAAACCAGCAACTTAATCCCGTCTCATTGAGTCTCCGATTGCACTTTTTTTCTTCCATCCTCCTGGCTCTTGGCCATTTGTCGTATTTCTTCTGGCGTGCCTGCAAAACCGGACGAAAGCGGGCATCGTATCGGGAAATTAAATCTCCATGCGCCTGCAAACCTACACATCTTTCCACTAACAAAAACGCCATCGCTCGCTACATACAATGAATGGTATGCGCGTCGTCGTAACTTTTTTTTCCCAGCCCAGTAACGGCCTCCTTTCCATCTCGCCCTGACAGAGCCGAGTCGTTTGATGGCTTCCTACCCCAGTAACTCAGCTGATATGACCGCAGTAAAGGACCGGGATCTGCGTTGAGTGGCGTCCAAAGAAAAAAGAGAGGTAGGGGCGACAACAGCTGCAGCAAAACAGCCAAACGGCAGCCGAACAGGCTTGACATTGTTGGATTCTGCCCGTAGACGGGGACATTTCTCTCCCATGCTCTGTATTTTGCTTCCTTTGGGCCGACAGCGCTATTGAGTCCGGGCCAATGCAGGTATTTATCCCCGGGCGGCTTGTGAAGCCGGCGATTCCACAGGAGGCGGGGGGGTTGCCAATATTAATCTAATGCGACGCAGCCACAGGGTCCTCTCCTGCAGCTGCGATGGGGCGGCTGAGGGGTCATTTTGGTTGGTCAACGCTGCTTATGTCTCGAGGGTTGCAGTTTTGCCGCGTTGAACATGAACAATGTCCAGCCCTCCCAACTACGCTCTGAAACAATGGCAACGCTGCAAGCAGACAGTCAGCAGCGGGACGACAATACCATGGCGCAAACGAGGGCAAGCCTAGCCAGTACCTCGTTGGAGTATCCGTAGCTACTAGGAAGATACATCCCGAATGCCAGGCCAATGGCCTGAATGTGGAAATGAAGTGCCAAAACGTGGGGTAGGGCAAGTAGGTCGGAATGCAGTTGTCATAACAAGTTGTGACTCGGATAATTACCAGTGGTTTCCGATTGTGCGTGTATTTGAGCCTGGGGTAATTGGCGGAGAGGAATTCCCGTTTGCGCCACAATTGGGCGCTTAGATCGCGGAGACAACGATGACGCATTCCTTTGTCCTGCGTCAGCAACAAAGCACTCCATGATGAACAGCACGATCAACGCTGTGCATGTGCGTACCATGACGGGACATGGCACTAGTTTGCTTGCTCCGCAGCGAAATACGCACAAGAGAAGCTTATTCGCATTACTCGGTGAGCTTGTGGCAGAGAAGGGCAAAGCTCCACCAGAATACGATTCAAGCGCGAATCGTTCCTGTTGAGCGCCGTTGTAGCATAGGGTAGCAAGCTAGCCTTTCACTCACGGGGCGATATTTCGGGGACGAGTTTGCACTTGGTTTCAACCCGTCGTCTGGTTGTCTCTGGTCACAGCTAGGGCGGAAAATAGTCTCAGACATGCATGACAAGACACGAGGCCGCGCGAGACACTGTTGGCGGGCCAAACTCTTGATTCTGATTCCGTCCTGAGTCAAATCAATCGCGTTGGGTAAAGCCCCCATCCGGTACGTGAGCAATGCGTGCATGTTTTGTGCTGGCTGCGAGGGCGGACGGGTCGGAAGGGCAACCGTTTTGTCGATGCCATTGTAGCCAGCCTCGCTGGTTGAGGCTGCATTCCCGCATTGAGAATATGGCAAATGCTGGACAAAGTGCATACCTGTGCTTTTTATACACACATCTGGGTTGCTGAGCAGCATAACTGTCTGTGTGTGCAAGAGGGGGCCAAAGTGCGGACCAATCATCAAGCTTGTAATACGTCAGTTCGTTCCATCAATCCCAGCAAGAACTGGCTGATGCAATCTGTTTCTTGCACACTATCGGCAGGCATCTTTTCCAGCCTTTCTTCAGCGAACCGCAGATCGCAGTTCCAAGTGTCCCTGGCAGGGTTTCCAGCAAACAGTCGTGAAACAGTCCGTGTGCCGGGTTGGCGTTGACAACCATGGAGAGCGGCGGCGCCGATACCTGGGCAGCGGATCCAAAGGAAGTGAAAGAATAAGGTTATGTGGGTGAAGTGTGCGACTGTTACATGTACAGGCTGCTCAAACAAAGCTGCGAACGTGCGAAGGGCGAACAAGAGCGATCGTAACAAGATGCTGCGAGACCCGCCGCCCGCGGATCTGGTTACTGATGATGTGATGATGGTGCTGAGGATACCGCCACTTTCTTTTTGTCGTTTGCCTGCCTCTCCGTGAGATATTGTGTCTTTGTCTTTCGTCTTTGCGTAAATGTCGCAATGCATGGCAAGCTGAATGATTGGCGGGCCGAGCGACGCACGAGAGGGCCGCACTGCAGCGCATGACACACCACACACAACCAAGACACCACGCAGCAGTAGCCTGCATGCAACAACGACCAGCCTGCAAAGCATCTCTAGGCTGTCGCAGTCTGGGCATTTCCCATCCACTCGAACCACGGCGCGAGCTGCGGCGTGCTAGACCCAAAGTGGCATCGCGTTGGGCTTGCTTGGGTGGCAGCTTGGCAGCTTATTCGTAGGGGGCTTGAGGCCCTGCAGATTTGTCGGATTTGATTGCTGCAGGCCCGGCCCATCAGGGTCACAGGGAACAGTAGCGTCCTAGACCCCTGCCCCGGGCCCCCGATATAAAAAAGGGTGCGTTGTCCGTCATCATGCTGTCTGCCCTTATTACGAAGACGGCCGCTTTGCGAGGTTGCAGCTGACTGACTCGGGGAGGAGCAGAGGCGGTGGCACGTCGTGATGATGTGGAGGTTTGTTCTGACGAACGAGAAGGAAGGAGCAAAGTGCGGGGTTTTTTTGTGCTGCGCATAAAGCAGAGAGCTGCATAACGCCCCGGGATTATTGATAGGCAGGCAAGCAAGCTTAGAATGGGTCTGCGCAGGAAAAAAAATCTGGATAAAAACCCCCCAGCAAGAGCCGAGCCGATGCCGACTGGCACGAATCAGGCATCTCTTTTTAGTGAGTTTGGGCCTGGAGAAGCCCCTGCCGCTCGCTTTTGCTCATGAGGTTTTTTTTTCTTGTTTTTATAATTAGCCGTGGCTGCGTTTCCGGAATCCAGACAAGTAGCTCTCCTTCGGCATGCCTCTTTTGGCTTGTGATAGATCTATATACGAACCATTTTCTACATCAACATCTTGTACTATGTGACGAAAAAAAAAAAAAAAAAAAAAAACAAGCCTCCGCCAATCAAAACATCCATCGAAAATAAATGGTACCCTAGGTACTAGGTAGTAAGGCAGCGTCCAAGCGTTGACAAGCCAAGACCCTTCAGCGGGGGCGAGGCAGCCCAGCCGAACGCAAGCCATCGTACTTGTACCGACAGCCAAGCACATAACAATCGCTCGGCGTTTCCTCCTCCATTGCCAATTCATACTCAATCCGATAGAGTTCATCACCAAAAACTGCATTGGACTCGGCACGGCATCGCTGCGCCTCTGCGGACCCTGTTTCTCTCTGGCCTCTTTTTTCGTCTTCTGCGGGCCGCATCTCTGACCTCGTGGGCCTCTTGGTCGATTTCGCCCTAGCTCCATCCGTCCATCAACCACTCGCGCGCTTTGTCTCTCTCTCTCTCTCTTTTGCCTGTTGCTTCGCGCGCCGCCATCATCCATCCCGCCCAATTGTCGCCATCATGAGCTCGCCCAGCCCCCGTCCGCCGCAGCACGGCCGCCGGCCGTCGCTGGTCCAGCAAGAGGACGGCCTCTACCACTCGGCCCTGCCGACGCGCACCGGCATGCTCACCTCGATGATGCGCTCCCGCTCCCAGCAGAGCCTGTCCTCGGCCTGGCGGAACCACGCCTACAACTCCGACGACGAGGAACCCGTCCGCGGTCGCGCCCGCGGCCACCCGCCTGAGGACGACGAGCTCGAGCGCCTGCTCCACGACGAGAGCCGTCTCAGCCAGATCCTCCACGGGCCGCAGAATCGCAGCATGAACCTGATTGGCAAGAGCAACCCGCGCTACCGCTGGAACTCGTACTGGAAGTCCGACGAGGAGCTGCACGGCATGTCCAAAAAGCTGTACGTATCCAAGACATGTACCTCTCCCACGTGCGACGCATCTGCACACCACACCCCATCTGGTTGCTTGTGCTACTGGTTGCCACATCCCCCCCCGCCTCTGATCCTTTGTCTGACTGACACCGTCCCTTGCCAGGCGCCAATACTATGAGCGTACGAATGACCTCGTCCAGCAGTACATGTACATTGACTGCCTGCTCGACTCCACCATCCCCCACGAGCTGCTCAACGAGTACAATGCCGAGCTCGAGGCCTCGGCCTTTCGCGGCGTCGACATCCCCAACACCATCTCCGAGGAGCCCGACTCGTCGTCGCTGTCCGGCTCCACCACCGACCGCTTCAACGGCGGCGCGTCGTACGGCTCGACCAACACGCTGCCCCCCTTGCCGCCGTCGGCCGCCGACAAGACCCCGCCGCTGCCCGCCAAGCGCACCCCCAAGGACATTTTCCGCTCCTCGGAGAACCTGACCATGCTGCCGCAGAACCAGGCCGCCCACGAAGAGGACGAGGAGGACATCCAGCGCCACGTCTCCGACGAGAGACGGCCCCTGCTGAAGCCCGACGCCAAGGATCTGGAGAATGGGCCCCGGCCTCTGCTGCCCTGGCTCGAAGACGGCGAGGTCGACAGCACGGATCCTGTAGTCACCCTCGCCATTTACGTCAACCTCGTCGCCAACGTGGTGCTGCTCGTCGGTAAGATCCTCGTCATCATCTCGGTCCCCTCCATGTCCGTCCTGGCCTCCCTGGTCGATGCCGTATTGGACTTTTTGAGCACAGCCATTGTCTGGACCACGACCCGCCTCATTGCCTCAAGCTCAAGCGACCACCACCGATACCCTGTCGGACGTACTCGGTATGTTTTTTCCCCCCCATGGTATTCCATGCACCCCCTCCTGTCTTACCTTTGCTTGTTGTGTCCTTTTTCCACGCTACCGGGCTGGGGATCGCGACATCGCGATATATCTGCGCCTTCCATCTGGACGCCCGACCCCACCGCCTAGTGTCACACGTTATTAGGCAATTCAATTTAGTCAACGCTAACAACCCCTGCTTCCTGTTAGCCTCGAGCCTCTGGGCGTCCTCGTCTTTTCCGTCATCATGGTCACCTCGTTCTGCCAAGTCGCCCTGCAGTGTATCCAGCGCCTGATGGGCACGGAGCATGAGGTCATTGAACTTGGCGTGCCCGCCATTGCCATTATGGCTGGTACCGTCATCATCAAAGGCGCATGCTGGGTATGGTGTCGCATGGTCAAGAATTCCAGCGTCAGAGCCCTGTAAGTCGCATTACACCAGCCCCGTGTCTCTCTCACAGCCGTGCTTTAATTGAATCTGACATTAACACTCTCCACAGTGCTGAAGATGCCAAGACGGATGTTATTTTCAATATCGGATCTATCTTATTCCCCATTGGTGCGTAATTACACGACACCCCCTGCCACCCAACCCTACTAACACCTACACTTTTAGTCGGTTTCTACGGCAAGATCTGGTGGCTCGACGCCACCGGCGGCCTGCTGCTGTCCCTCGTCGTCGTCTTCACCTGGAGCCAGACGTCGGCCCACCACGTCCGCAACCTGACGGGCTTCGGCGCCGAGCCCGACGAGCGCAACCTGCTGCTGTACCTGACGATGCGCTTCGCCACCGCCATCCGCAAGATTCAGAACCTGCGCGCCTACCACGCCGGCGACAAGCTCTTTGTCGAGGTCGACATTGTCCTCTCCGCCATCACCCCGCTCAAGGACTCGCACGACCTCAGCGAGGTCCTGACGTACTTTCTCGAGTCGGTCCCCATTGTCGACCGCGCCTTTGTCCACGTCGACTACACGAGCTACAATGCGCCCACCCACATGCTGAAACAGTCCTCCTCGTAAATATTAAGGACTGTGATTAAAAAAGAAAATACTGTAGCAATGAGCGATTTTGCAATTTTTATTTGTTTTATTTTACCTGTTTTATTTTGGGTATATTTTGCATTGGATATATCTAGCGTGAAAAGGCGAGGAGTTGAAAAGAATCAAAAAAGAACTGGAGATTGGGTATGGCGTTTCTTGGAAGGCATTCACAGCAAGCCTAGTGTCTATAGCTGGGGGAAGAAGAAAAAAAAAGTAAACCTCTCAAGGAAAGAAATCATATTGATTTAACCATGTTTTCGCTTTTTCCATGTAGTGGATCGAGAGTTAACAGAATACTAGACTAATAATACGGACTAAATAACAAATGTTGCAACGAAAAAAGGCTGTAACAGAGAAACACAGGTGCAGGAGCAGAGAAAGGGAAAATATCAGCTGCATGGGGGACCACTACCGTCTAGTACGGGATACCGTTGGTCAGGAGCTGGAACTGGTCATAGATGCCCGTGCTGTAGCTCGAGTGCGACTTCTTGACCAGGTCGCGCATGAAATCCGCCGCCTCGCGCTCGCCCTTGTCCAGGACGAAGCGGTCCTTGAAGTGGCGGACCGACTCGGGCTTGAAGCACGGCAGGCCGCTGTCCATCATGAGCTGGACGACCTGCGCGAGCTTGTCGCGGTACTGGCGGGCCGCGAGGAAGGCTTTGACGCAGAGCTCCTCGAACTGGTGGAAGCTCTGGTGGTCGGTCGCGCCGCCCATGACGGCCACCATTTCGCTCGTCAGCTTGAACGGCGCGCGCTCAAACTTGATGCCGCCGGGCGCAATGTCGAAGCAGAAGCCAAAGTCAATGTGCAGAATGTGCCCGGCGTCGTCAATCATAATGTTGCCGTTGTGGCGGTCCTTGAACTGCAGCAAAAAGGAAATGACAGAGTACGCCGCCATCGACTTGACAAAGTTGCTGCGCGCCGCCTGGAACCGCAGCGAGTCCTCGTTGCCGTACTTGGCTTTAAAGTACTCGTAGAGCCCGTTGACGGCCTCGCGGCCCACCATGTCGCGCGAGATGGAGTTGGGCAACACGTCAATCACGCCGCAGCCGGGGCCCGTCGCCGTCACCCGGTTCGGGAAGACGTAGACGTCCAGCCCGACATTGTGGAAGATGCTGCGAAAGGCGGAAATCATCTGCAGCGCGAGCACGTCTTGACGCACATCGTCACCGACCTTGAAAATGGCCGACTGCCACACTTCAATGTAGTTTTCCTGCGCCTCGGGCGAGGTTGCCTGCTGCTTGGCCACCTGCTGCTCCTCTTCGAGGTCGGTCGGCGCGTCACCAGGGTGCTTGTTCTTGCGGACCCGGAACGTCGCCATGTAGGGGGCCTTGGCGTGACTCTGCAGCGGCTTGCCCGACTTGCGATCAATGCCAATGACGACGCCCTCGGGGTTGCTGGGGAGGTACACGCCGACTTCAACCTTGATCTTCATCAACTCCTCCTCAATCTTTTGTTTCTTCTCGGGCTTGGGCCGCTTAATGTACGGCTTGAGCTTGCCAGAGATGCCAGTGACTTCGTCAAAGAAGGAGAATTCACGCTCGTAGAAATCGCGGTCCTCGGGCATGAAGCTGTCCACCATCTTTGTCATGACATTATCGAGTTGGGGCTTAATCTCGTCGGGGACCTCGGCGTCGTCACCCTTGTACGAGTTGGCCTTCATGTTCCAGATAATCTGGTGGGCAAAGAGCTGCGAGAATTGCGCTGTCTCGAGGATGTAACGCTCAGCATAGCCAAGGTTATCGTGACGAAGCGACTGCACAATCTGAGGCACGTAGAAGAATGTGACATCCACGGAGTGGCTTTCCAAGGAACGCATGGCATACTGGATGACCAAAGGATGATCTCTGAATGCGGGCGAGAGAAGAGTAACGGCAGTGATGGGGTTGACAGGCTCCCAGAACAAAAGATACTTGAGCTGCGAGTTGACATCGTCGGGAAGTTGGCTGCCAATCATGAGCGGTATCGCCTCAGGCTCATCAATGACCTTTTCAGGAGAGGTGAGGATCAAGCGACGAACATCGCTGCGGAGACGAGGATAGTGGAATCGGGTAGCCAACTCAACGGCAATGGCAGGATCTTGGTACCAAGCCGTTCGCACCAGCGGAAGGAGGGTGCTCTCGGCGGCATTCTTGGAGGAGTGGTGGCTTGGGAAATGCGCTCCTGAAAGATTGCGGGGATTGGCCCAGACAACCAGGCGGGATTGCTCATGTTCGAGGAGAACCTTTAGCAAGCTGTCTTTGTTTTGCAGAGATGTAATGTTGCCGACAGTGTGCGAGCCAATGTGCGCCACGAGATTCAAGGAGGCAATAATATCAGAGAGAAGTCGGATTTCCGTCTTGAGAGAGAGCATGTTGCTACCAAAGGACCAGCGCGGCGAGTGACGGAACCAGCTAAGACCAGCGGAAAGGATCCGGTCTTTAAGTCTCCATTGGGCGGTAGGACCGATGGTGGTACTGTTTCGCAGAACCTTGGTGCTGAACAGGATGATCTGGAAGCGAATCTCGCGAGCCATTGGGTGAGGGCTACAATCCTTGAGAGCGTCGAGTGTGAGGTCCAGAAGGCGCAAAAAGACTCTCTGGATATCAGGGCTGCCCAGGCGGGTGGCATTGAAGTGGCTGGTAAAGAACTGCAGCAAGCGGGTATGAGGGGAAAGCATGTCGTGAACCTTTTGCTTTTGCTGGTTAATCATGTCCCAGTCGCTAGGAGAAAATTCCTGCTTCAAGAAAAACGGATCAGGGTGTTCCAACGAAGGATCAAAGAGACCAACACGGCGGGAAATGGTAAACTCCCACTGTTGAGCGATGGCATTGAGCAGCTTCGACTCCAGGCGAGGATTCTCATTCATGACGCCAAGCCAGAGGGAAGAGCCGAGCTTGATCGACTGTTTGGTGAAGAGAGCAAAAGGAATGCTGACAAGATAGCGAGCAACTGCAGACTCGTCATGTTTGCTACGGCAGAGGAGTGCTGCTGCCCTCCGCATAATGTCACGGACTTCGTCAATGGGGGTCGCCTTCTTACTAAGAATGCGCGCCTCAACATGGGCAAGGGCGGTAGCTGCGTTGGCACTATCCACCGCAGAAGACTGGGAGAATGAGGGTCTGCGGTTGCTTTGCATGAAGCTCATGAGCTCGGAGCCGCGATCGGGCAGGGTCTCGCCATAGCGATACTCTTGGCGAGTGGTGTACTGCGCAATCAGGTCCGAGGCAGAATTGATACCGTACTCGTTGACCTGGTCGAGTGACTGGAGGCGGTTGTCGGTGTTGGGGATGGTTGAGCCGAGTTCTAGCGCAAAGGAGCGGCCGAGAGAAATGTGACCATAGGTACCTTGGTCGTCAAATTCGGACAAGTACGTCTGGAGCAAGCCCTTGACGTCGAGCGGCGCAAGATTAATGGCTGCAATGACCCAGGCACGGGCCCTTTGATGCAGGTGCTTCAAGGTCAAACTGCGGAAATCGTAGTCATCCGAAAGCCTCACAGTCACGTTGCCACGTTGAGATGTAAACGTAGACCTGTGGCCGTACATGTCAGTCTCGGCCTCTAGGCAGCTGGACCACATCAGAGAAAGCAATTCGAGCAAGGCAAAGAGCGAGGTGCTGTAGCAGAGTGAAGAGGGAACGTCTCGCACGACCTTGTCAGCCGATGCAAAAGCAGCTTTCTGAACACGCTCAATGCGATGGCAGCAAAGAGAGAATATAGTGGCAAGCTGTTTGGCGGCGTACTGCGCCGAGAAAGCAGGCTCGGTACCACTGATGGTCCTTTTGACATATTTATCAACTACCGCGTTAGAAATGCCCTCCATGACACTGCACACCTCTTTCTGTAGCATGCTACGCTCAGCAAAGTAAGACAGGACCTTTGTGCAATCTCCAGAGTCAGCGCGCAGGATCTCAACGAGATACGCAGAGTGCAAAAAGATGACCTTGCGGTAACTGAGGCCCTTGATGTCCGAGGCCTTGGTGGGAATGAGCTCGGTCAGGAGCTTCTTCTGCATAGACTCTCTCTCGCCGCTGTTGCCGCGACGCAAAACTGTGTTGAGCTCAATGTCACTTTCGACCTGCTCTCCACGCTGCTCAGCGGCCAGCGGGGGGGAGTGAATGGCAATCATCCGCAACTCGTTCAAGTATCTCTTGCCTCGCTCCGTCGAGGTGGAGAACCCATGGACAACAATATTGAACCAGGCATCCCGAAGCAGGGCGTAAGATTCGTCGTTGGCCAAAGGCCTAGCGGCGAGATCGTTTGCAGACATGAGCACAGCTAGAGGGTGGAGCAATTCTCCAATCTCTTGCGCAGCCAGGTCAACATCGACCTGCTTTGTCTGACCCTGAGAGTACGCATCCCCAAGGGCAATGATGCTCTCGAGCAGGTGCTCCCAGTAAATATCAAACAGTGGCGAATCACGGCGAAGGTTCGCCGAAAGGTGTGTTCGGCCTTTGAAAACAGCCTCTGAGAAGAACTCTTTCTTATCAATGACACCAATGTGGCCGAGTCTGTTGTACATTTTCAAGAGGGAACGAAACTCGAGCTGACCACCACTGAGGGCCAAGTCGGCGGCGCCGGAAATGACTTGCACATCCACAGTAGCGTTGACCTTGTCCAGTTTCTGAAGGAGAATAGACTGGGCAAGAGCAGTGATTTGTTCGTCCTCGTACGCAGTGGCAATGCCGCAAATGGCCTGCACAACGTTGCGATACACGATAGCTGCCTCTTCCTCGCCATTCATATCGACGGTAATTGAGCTAGCATTGGAGTGGCGGCGCTGGTACACGGGATTCGGACCATTCTCCCCGTCAACAGACCCATTAAGGTGGCCGTTGGCGAGCCTCTCCTGGGTATCAGGACTAAGCACGTTGCCAAGGGAGTAGAGAGTGCTAATGACGGCATCCTTGGACAACTTTTTAAGCACAAACGCAAGGCTTCTGGAGGCGACGGCACCAGTGCCGGTGTTAGTGACATCCTGAACAATGAAGCGAGGCAGCGATCGAATCACAGTCTGCGAAAACGAGGGAGCAATGCGGCTAAGCAGAGCCATGCAGCGTAGGGTAGTCGAAGCAAGGGTGTCATCGCTCATCTGCTGGGGATCATCCAGGGTCTGCTGCAGCCAGTTCATCATGAGCTCAGGCTCGGCAGCATCCTCGTTCAGCATGGTACAGTTCAAGAAGGAAATCATGGCAGCGGACTTGACAGCATAAGTAAGCTTCTGCTGAGAAGGCGAGCCAAGACGAGCAAAGTCGGCACCAGCTTCAATGTAGTTCATCTGGTCAATAGCAAAGTTGGCGTGGAGGTCAATGGATCGCAGGTCAGCGTCGGCAACAAAGCCTTCGGCGCGAGGCAGGGCGCCTCCATTATCCATGAGCACATCGAGGACGTGCTTCTTGCGCAGCTGGTGTCCATCGGTAATCATCAGAGCGGTGCTGGAAAGGACGAGCCACATGAAGCTTCGCTGCAAGAGCATGGCGCCAAGCGGACGACCCGCGGCAGAATAGTTGCGCAAATGGCGCTTCCATTCACGCACATCGCGGTCGTCGCTGCGCGCATTGCGGATCGTGGACAAGGCAGTCTCAACAGCAACAAGGAACGGCTCAGAGAGCAGCTGCTTGACCTTTTGGATAAGACCCAGCCGGCCACCCGCCTTCCAAAAGTCGGCCTGAGCGGCCGCGGCGTCTAGGAAGCCGAGGATGGCGACGGCAATGTTGAGCGTTCGGATGGCCTCGTCAATGTTCAGGTTCTCGGGGTCGCCAGTGCGGGGGGAGAGCACGCTCTCGGTGGTTCGGCTGCAGGCATTGGTAAAGGCCCAGATACCGTCTGTGACGGTCTCCTTAAGCTCGTTGTAGTTGATTCCCAGAGAGAGAAGCGCGGCAGTGACGTGAAAGGACAGAGACTCGGTCGGACACGGGTTGACTTTGCGAAAGAATGGCGAGGGAACAAAGGTCTGCGAGTGCGCCTCGAGGATGTACGGGATGAGCTGGTAGGAAAGCTTCTGAGCGCTCTGCGCAGACAGGATACTGGGCGCAGTCTTGCAAAGGGCGAGGAGGACTTCGAATTCGCGAATTGACTACATGTGTTAGCTTTTTTTGAAGCGTGCACAGAATATCGGGACGGCATTACCATGGGGATGCGGCTGAGCGAGCTGGTCTGCTTCGAATTGTATGCGCCATGGTTGTACTCGCGGCCGCGGCCGCTGACGTTGCAGGCTCGGCACAGCCTGTCGAGATCAGACTTGTCAAAGGAGGTGTTGGTGGAAGATGCGGCCAACGAGGCGATCTTGTCAAGCGCTCGCGCGCGAATGTCGCCCGGCATGATGCGTTTGTTTGTACCCGACGACAGCGGGCAGACAATGGCAGGATGGCAATGGCAAGCGACAAAGGGGGACCGGCGACCAGCAGAGAGGCGTCTGCGGAGACGTGCAGATGAAGAAAATTGTTGCCGAGGTCACAGGTGCCAGTATCGACGGCGCAGACGCTCGTGGCGTTCTCTCTGGGCAGCCAGGGGAAGCTAGCCTCCAGCCTTAATTAGCGGATAGCCGTGAGAGACTGCATAGCCTAGGCTGGAGCGGACAGGAGAGCTTCCCCCAGGTCCTGCCGACCGTGCGGGGCTTAGTCATTTTAAGCGTGGCTGGTTGGCTGGTTGGGAGCTTGCCATTGCTGGTGTGGCTGGTAGGTGTGGCGCGGTGCAAGGCCAACGCAGCAGCGAGGACGCACCACCTGTGGCAAGGCTCCAGTTGTACGCGTGCGCTAAGCCTGAGCAACCTCACAGGTGAGCAAGCTCCTTCTGCCTGCGAACACGATCACATCCCATCACCAAGCCATCAATTCCGCCCACGCAGCACCTCGACCACGGCCGGCCAGCATCACCTCTAGCTCAAGCACAACCCCGGCATACGCGCGCGCCGTCACAATGGCCATGTTTAGCCAAAACCCGCTCATGAATGGGCCCAACTATGCCATGTCTGACGTCCCCCGACAAGCTGGCGAGCCGCGCGAGCATCGCTTCAACCCGTAAGAGCCCTGGCGCAAAGCGGCATCCATGCCTCGCGTATATCCCTCGCTGACTCCTTTCTCCCTTTCAGATACACTGACAACGGCGGCTCGACCCTCGGCATCGCCGGCGCCGACTTCACCGTCATGGCGGGCGACACACGACACACGAGCGGCTACAGCATCAACTCGCGCATGTCCCCCAAGGTGTTCAAGATTGGCGGCACCAACGCCTCGCAGGACGACGCCACGATTGTGCTTTCCGTGTGCGGCTTCGCGGCCGACGGCGAGGCCCTCCGCGACCGCCTCGACACCATCTGCAAGATCTACCGCTACCGCCACGGCAAGCCCATGACGCTCAATGCCTGCGCCAAGCGCCTGTCGACGATTCTCTACCAGAAGCGCTTCTTTCCCTACTACACGCACGCGCTGCTCGGTGGCCTCGACGAGGAGGGCGTCGGCGCCGTCTACTCGTACGACCCCGTCGGCAGCTACGAGCGCGAGCAGTGCCGCGCCGGCGGCGCCGCGGCGAGCCTCATCATGCCCTTTCTCGACAACCAGGTCAACTTTCACAACCAGTACATTCCCGGGAGCGGCACCGGCCATAACCTCCAGGAGCGGGCCCGCGAGCCCCTCACCCGGCCGCAGGTCGAGACGATTATCAAGGACGCGTTTGACGGCGCGGCGGAGCGCCACATTGAGGTGGGCGATGCCCTCCAGATGCTCATCGTCTCCAAGGACGGTATCGAGGAGGTGTTTGTGCCGCTGAAGAAGGACTAAGGGCTGCGATGCACATGTACAATAGCTACGCATTAGATACGTCTAATAACAATTGATACTTGGGAGTTGTGCAAGGCCACAGTGATGCTATGCATACGCCTAGTTGGTGATGTATTGGGTAGATAGGACCCTGATAACTGCTTTGCTATGATGTAGGCTGGTAAAGGTCATGTCTGGACCGCCGTAATTGTTCAACTACCAAGATAAGCTGGGCCGCTTCAGCTCATTTGACTAGAACGTACATGCGCATCTCAGGCACTGTATGCTGTAGCTACACAGTACCGGCCGTCCAATACTTACGGATCGATCCATTGTCGAATGGAAAGGTAGGCAAAGATGGCACCACTCATTTCGATTGGCTGTACTCTACTCTCTGCTGGGTTTCCGGCACCAGGAGCTCGCCGTTCGCTATCCAGAGCAACAAATGCCGGGTTGTAGCTGCCGGTCAGTTGTTTTGCAAATAGATTGTCAATATTCCCGGAGTCATGCGATCCCCTTTACTCGCTCGATTGGGCAGTTCGCCTCGGTATCTGGGGATTCCTGGGAGGGGGGGCATGTAGACCTAGTGATGCGCGTGATTGCAGATCCCTTCGGCGCGTCCACGCCGAACAGGGGGCATGTCGGGAGTATCGGGGCTTTCAAGTTGCCAAGAAATGATTGTCTGTTTTTCGCATCGCGCATTGGAAGCATGCACACGCTGGTTGGCGCGGCGTGGCCGTGTAGGGGTCCCATACAATTCGCGGCTCCGGAGTCATCGGGGTGGCGGCGATAGTTTCACCTTGCAGATGGCCTACCCTGTACTGATTTCGGGGCCAAGACTTCGGCGTGCCGGGGGCAGGGCTCCGCGGAAGCAATGGCATTGATTTATTTATTTTTCCCGAGGAAACGTTTCGTTCTCCAGCATTGATCCTTGATCACCGGACTCTACCCTGTGGAGTCATTGGGGTCTGCAAACATGTGTTTAGGCATTGCTATGCTCATCTTTTGGTCTAGATGCAGGGTCTAAACCAAGGGTCCAGGTAGCGCGGGCCTTGTCCGTCAGTCTCTCTCACCGAGGAAAAACCGCTTGTTCGCAAGGTTCAGACTACTAGTATCTATAGAAAGGGGCGCCGATTCGGCAGCCGTTTTATTTCAAATACCATGGCGCGCCGGGCGCGCGCGCAGTTTTTCGGGCGGGCGGGGGGGCGTGTGGCCCGGATGTGAACTCGACCGGTAGACAAGGAAAAAAAGCAGTTATCGGCGCCCAAGCGGGGGTGTAAAAGAGATGGCGCTACCTCTCTGCTTTCTCAGCGGACCGACACAGACCTGGTGCGACAGCAGCGAGAGCCATTACCCCCCCCCCCCCCCCCCCCGAGCCGAGCGAGAAAAAAAAAAACAAAAAA